>CM040794.1:26691233-26971233 GCA_022829025.1 Squalius cephalus
TACAGTAGACTTGACATCTCTTTACATTGCGAGCTGATTTTTCAAACTCTGTAGCTTTGGCTTTAGGTCAGTGTGGCCTAACAAGAGCAATACCTGTTGGATGAACTGAAATGTGAGCTTCATTGTCTTGGGGTAGTTAAGATGGAGTGCATACGTGAGTCCAAACAGAATGCACATTGCTTTTGGCAGATCTGGAATGTTGTCCATCATGACTTCTCCCTCAATGATGATTTTCAGCGAGGCTGGACTGAGATGCTGGGAAGATGTGAGCACAGCACCTTCACGCTCAATAAGAAGTATCCCAACGTCGAGGTCACGAAAAGAATCATCATCATCAGATTCCTAAATAAAGAATAACAGAAGAGCACAATCATTACATTATATTTCTGGTAACACTTTACGGTAAGGGTACATGAATTATCATGAATTCATGTATAAATTCATGCATGAAATATGCATTAATTCGTGCATTACTATCTCATGAATCATCAGGAACTAACACGAGTTCAACGTTTTTCATTCATGACTTCATGGATGAACAACACCTTAATTAAAACATTAACTAAGATGAGTACATCATCATGAATTATGATTTATTACGCATGATCATGATGTTTTCTTTGTTCACAAAAAAATTGGTCTTTACCACCCATTGTGGATAAAGCTACAGTTATGGTACATGAATCATCATGAATTCATGCATAAAAAAGCATTAATTCATGCATGCAAGACTACTCTTCGAATTATTAAAGGGATACTCCAATTTTAAATGAAAATTCTGACATCACCCTCATGTTGTTTCAAACCTGTATGAATTTCTCTCTTCTGCCAACAGAAAGGAAGATATTTAGAAGAATGTCAGTAACCAGACAGTTTCTGGTACTATTGACTTCCATAGTAGGAAAATAAATATACGCTGGAAGTCAATGGTACCAGAAACTGTCTGGTTACTGACATTCTTCTAAATATCTTCCTTTCTGTTGGCAGAAGAGAGAAATTCATACAGGTTTGAAACAACATGAGGGTGAGTATATGATGACAGAATTTTCATTTTAAAGTGGAGTATCCCTTAAAAGGAATGTACAAAAATCCACATTACCTAATGCATGCATACGGGCTAGAACAGTATATCAATTAATGTGAGAACTGTTTTTCTGAAGTTTCCAAGCATGTTCATTTCTTCTTCATAGCCTGCAGGTAAATGGACAGACCCCAAAATTGGCCAATCACAGCACATAACATATATGAATTCTGTTGGCATTCAAATACAGTAGTCATCATTAACTAAGCATTATTTATCTATGACTTCATCATGTGTGTGGCCCCTCAACTAAAGTGGTGACTAGGTGCTTTAAAACACTGATGAACAATGTGGCATAACTGTGAAATGACATGAATATTACATTTACATTTATTCATTTAGCAGACGCTTTTATCCAAAGCGACTTACAAATGAGAACAATAGAAGCAGTTAAACTAGCAGTAGGACAACAAAATGCAAGTGCTATGACCCTTCTCAGTTTAAATCAACGCATTTTTTTTTTTTTTTTTTTTTTTTTTTTTTAATAGAACAGAATAGAGTAGTAGAGAGAAAGTGTTAGTATTACTGGATCAAGTGCTGTCGAAAAAGAAGTGTCTTCAGCCGTTTCTTAAAAGTGGCTCTGGACTCAGCCGCTCTGGTTGAGTTCGGCAGATCATTCCACCAGCAGGGAACAGTCATGGTAAAGGTCCGAGAAAGAGATTTTGTGCCTCTTTGAGATGGCACCACAAGACGCCGTTCACTTGCAGAGCGCAAGTTCCTGGAAGGCACATAAGTCTGAAGTAAAGAGTTAAAGTAAAAGGGAGCAGAACCAGTGGTTGTTCTGTAGGCAAACGTCAGTGACTTGAATTTGATGCGAGCGGCAACTGGCAACCAGTGCAATTTTGTGAGGAGAGGAGTGACATGTGCCCTTTTCGGCTCGTTAAAGACCACTCTAGCTGCGGCGTTCTGGATCAGTTGCAGAGGTTTGACTGTGCAAGCTGGAAGACCAGCCAGGAGAGCGTTGCAATAGTCAAGTCTGGATAAAACAAGCGCTTGGACAAGGAGTTGAGTAGCATGCTCTGATAGGAAGGGTCTGATCCTCCTAATGTTGTACAAGGCAAATCTACATGACCGGGCAGTTCTTGCAATGTGGTCTGTGAAGTTCAATTGATCATCAATTACCACACCAAGGTTCCTGGCTGATCTAGATGGAGTTATGGATGACGAGTCTAGCTGAATGGTGAAGTTGTGGTGAAGTGTTGGGTTGGCCGGGACCACGAGTAGCTCTGTCTTCGCAAGGTTTAGTTGAAGGTGGTGGTCCTTCATCCAGCCAGAAATGTCTGTCAGGCAGGCTGAGATACGATCAGCTACCGTCGGATCGTCGGGCTGGAATGAGAGGTAGAGTTGTGTGTCATCAGCGTAGCAGTGATAGGAAAAACCATGTTTCTGAATCACAGATCCTAGTGATGTCATGTAGATGGAGAAGAGAAGTGGTCCAAGCACTGAGCCCTGAGGCACTCCAGTAGCTAGATGTTGTGTCTTAGACACCTCACCCCTCCACGAAACCCTAAAGGACCTACCTGAGAGGTATGACTTGAACCATTGGAGTGCGGTTCCCGAGATGCCCTTCGTCTTTAGGATTGACAGGAGGATCTGGTGGTTAACTGTGTCAAAGGCAGCAGACAGATCCAGCAGGATGAGAACTGAGGATTTGGAGGCTGCTCTTGCCAGTCTCAGAGCTTCAATTACTGAGAGCAGGGCCGTCTCAGTTGAGTGTCCGCTTTTGAAACCAGATTGATTGTTGTCCAAGAGGTTGTTCTGTGTAAGGAAGGAAGAGATCTGGTTGAAAACAACTCTGAATATGAATATGAAAGTTCAAGCCTTTGCAAACAATGTACTGTGGACACAAATGGACTTTGATCTTAACTTCACTGCTTTATTCTTAAAGGTATAAACCAGTTAAATCAACAGCTGGAAAGAGCTGAGAAGGAATGCAGTACATACACCATTAACTTTATTTTAAGTGCCTGTATATCTGAAAACTCTTTTCAAAACCATAAAGCTGTTTTTTTTAAAAAGAAGAAAAAAAAGGAAAATATGTTTCACAAACAGCTTGATCTCATTTAGGGTAAGAAGTCACCTTTTAATGTATACAGTTTTATAAATGAATTACAATAGGCTACGTGCACGTAACTAAGGAGTTCTACTTCCGCCGCCTTGAGTGTGCGGTCGACCATTTCCGGTTCGCGGCATTGCTATAGCAGCGAGACGGCAGGTTTTGATTGCGAAAGATGGCATATTTCACTCGTTCTTTACAAGGCCTCCCGAAAATTGATGTGAACGATGTCCACAGGATTGTTGACCACTCTTCACCTGCACCCGGTTGCAAGCGTGTAAAAGGATTTCGATTGTACATATCAAGTTACATCCACAACTTTGAAGGTGAGTAGCGATAACAGTTACCTCAGCTGTTAGCGGCTAGATCAGCTGTTAGCGTTAGACATTGACTAGCTAGCAGCCAAGTATTTTAACTCGCATTAAATCATGTCAATATTACAACATACTTTATTAGTGTTATTAAATACCTTGTAATGTTAATATGATTATCAACTGGTTGTGTGTATTTTTCATTTGGTTTTGTATTTCCTCTCAGTGTCCAAGAAAGATCCAGTGACAGGAGTAGTGTGTGTGAGGGCGTTATGTCATCCGTCAATGGACAGATCTAAACCACCTCACAGTTTAAGTGTAGGATAAGTGTAGTGTTAAGATGGTTACCCATGTTCCTGGGTTAATCGTGTTCTTTTGTTTCTTTTCTCTAGGTTAACCATGTTCATTTGGTTGACCATGTCCCCCATTCACGTCAAAAACGACCAGTGTACGCTTAGTTACTACTATGTTTTCACTAACAGCAATCAGTGTTGTAGTAGCAATGTAGTGCTGTAGGTGTAGTATAGTTTGTTTTTCCAGGTATGCTGAACATCCCATGTGAAAGGTGAAACACATAAGATAGGTATAGAAGTGTATGTAAATCTGCTAAGTCTAAGGAGCTATACTGTAATCTTGGTACTTTTTAAGTGGGGATTCTGATTGTACCTGCAAATTAAACTGCTCCACTGACCACATTAAAAGAAAAAGATTAATCCCTTTACTAACAGTGTTTACAAGTAAAAAGTTAAGTTTTTACTAGCTAACAGTGTACAAAAATAAATAGTAGCTTACTTGAGTATTCCATATAAATATATGACACAGGGTTCCTGCAGGTTTCAGTTAGTAAAATTTAAGACCTTTTTAAGACATTTTAAGACCATAAAGATTGAAATTTAAGACCTACACGACGCATTGCCCAAAAATATTCAAATCAGAGAATTCATTTTATTTCAATGAATTCAGTAATTGAAAAAGCATTAACTTAATTTACAGATAAAGCAATCACATTAGTAACCTTCCAGACCCAACAACGCGTGTCAGAGAAAAGAACAGAATCAGATATATTTTTTTTTATAGAAAATTGTACTTTGCATATTATAGGCCTACTGTAAAAAACACATAATTAGTTGACTTTATGATCATAACTAGAGATGAAATGGCATGAACATTTCATTTAATTATTATAGTGCCAAAAATTATCACTTATCACAGAATCCTGTTCAAAAAGTACTAATACTACACAATGAAATCAATTCACCAAGTTTTATGTCGAAAAACAGCAAATAACAAATAAAATTAGCATCAATACGCACTAACATAAACATTAAAATAATACGATTAAAAATGATAGCCAGATTTTAAAAGTGTCTTGCAACATGTTATATACTAACATGTACAAGTTCAAATAAAGTTGACAAAAAAGGTTTTTATAAAAAGATAAACCTCACATATTTCAGACTTTAATTTATCTTTTTTGACTCATTCTTTTTATAAAAAAATATTTAGTGACATTTACAATACACTTTAGCTTATCTTTTATTATTAATAGTAAAATTCGGTCCGATTTTCCCGTGGCGTCTGTCGTTGCTATGCAACTCCACAATGACAAAAAAGTTTTAGTGGCTAATGGATTTCCACCGTCGAAAAACACTTGCTGTAGCTCTGTTACAAGATTTATTTACGGAGAAGAGAAAAACACCCGTAGTGTTTGGGTGCACACGCATCCTTCATGTCTTTTTTCATGTTGCTGCGCCTGGAAAAAAAAACGAGCGCGTCGCTTCAATTATAAAGTGCGCTTACCGCGCGCCTACATTTGAATGAACTTGAGCGCGAAAAAGACGCGATATGTGAACTGCCTCTTGGCGAGCGACTTCGATACTTTTTTGCTACTTTGTAATAACTTAAGTTAATGCGGCCAGCGTTTCTGGAAATGAACGAGGGTAAAATCTTTTTTAAGACCTGACTAAATGAAATTTAAGACCGCGGATGAAAATCTGGCTGTTTTTAAGACGTTTTAAGGCCTTAAATTTAAAGTTCAGAATTTAAGACATTTTAAGACTTTTTAAGACCCCGCGGGAACCCTGATGACAAATCAGTTATACTACTCCTGTTTAAATATATTTTTTAAACATCTTGTTACAGGTGGGGCTGAATGACTCAATCCCTGTTGAGCTGGCCCATCACAGCTGTACATGTGTAGCTGGATCAGTGCTCTGTAACCATTGCGTGGCTCTACTTTTCCAGTCTGCACATAATTCTCAGCTAGACATTCCAGTTGTTCCACCAGTGCTGAGCTGTACGGAGAGTGAACAACAGTGGCACAAGCCAAGAACCCTGGCAAGTCTTGGAATAATGTAACAATAATTTCAATACTACATTTACACATCACATACGCTCATCGCTGCTTATTGCCTATATTCACAGGGTGTTAAACCAGGTCCCTTCGAGAAGATGGCTGTGCTGTCTGCCAAACCAAAGCAGAGGACCATGGCCGAGGGAGTAAGGTGAGAATTTGGCTAGTAGTTAGTTAGTAATCTATTAATTAATTTGTTAGGCCTACTTTTCTCAATCAAATCAAGAAAACTGTAGTTTTGTTACTTGTCGTCATTAAAGGAGAAGTTCACTTTTAAAATGAAAATTCTGTCATCATATACTCACCCTCATGTTGTTTCAAACATGTATGAATTTCTTTCTTCTGCTGAACACAAAGGAATATATTTAGAAGAATGTCAGTAACCAGACAGTTTTTGGTACCATTGACTTCCTACTATAGAAGTCAATGGGACCCAAAAACTGTCTGGTTACTGACATTCTTCTAAATATATTCCTTTGTGTTCAGCAGAAGAAAGAAATTCATACATGTTTGAAACAACATGAGGGTGAGTGTATGATGACAGAATTTTCATTTTAAAAGTGATCTTCTCCTTTAAGTGATTAGTGGTGGAACGGTACACAGTAGTCATGGTTCGATTCATACCTCGGTTCAGACATCACGGTTTGGTACGAGTTCGGTACAATGGAGGAAAAAGCAAAAAAAAAAGAAGTTTTGTTAATAAAGTAAAGGCATAGAACCAGTTTATCTGTAGTCCACTGACAAAAGTTTTATATAATGAGTTTATTAATTAAATTAATAAAAAGACAAAAAGACCTTGAGATATGTTTAATTGTACCTGAATGAATTGAAAATGAATTTGCTACATTTGACTAATATATTTGTTTTCCTAAAAATTTAAAATTACATTTTAATTAACAGTAACTTAAACACTTTGCATTTTGAATGATGTCAAAATGATGGAGTACATTTTTATGTTTACACTGTTTGATCACGCCTCGATAAAGAACCCGCGTATCTAACAGTAGTTTCGCATTACATCAATTAATTTGCACGTGAGTTTTATTTATTTTTATACCGTGTATTCTCTGTGTAAATTTAAGCACCGAAGCGTGACTCCCGTACCGTTTCAGTTCAATACGAATACATGTACCGTTCCACCCCTAGAAGTGATATATCTTACTGGTGTTTCTCAATTTGTTTCAAATAGGTCCACACTGTACAAAGCCATCAGTGGAGAGTTGCTGGACCTGTCCATTCTCAGAGTGTCAGAGATCTACAAAGAGTTCACCCCTGTTTCTGCACCAACCATTTGTACAATGGGTATCACCTGTGAGGTGCCACTAGTGGACTCTGCACTCGGTTTGGTACAAGCAGGCAGTCCCCTGTCATACCAACAACCCAAGGCAAGAAGTCGCCCTTTTCCTCACCATGACGCTCCACCACGCCCAGATTTGCCATTGGCTGGCTGCAGACTGGAGACATCATGCAGTATGTTCGTTTTCACTGAGCATCAACAGCTGCACTTCAAGTCACTTGAGGTTACCTGGGAGATGGCTAACAAAATAGAGGATGCAACTAGGAGTCAAAGTACATCAGCAGACTGGCATAGACTGAGAAAACCTAGACTCACTTCCTCACATTTTGGGGAAATATGCCATGCTAAACCATGCACCTTAGATAAGATGGCAGACCGGCTGCTCAAAGGGGTCCGTCAGACAGCAGCAATGAAGAGGGGTCTCGAAATGGAAGCTGATGCCATCAAAGAGTACTGCAAGCTCAAGAGGGTGAACTACTACCCTTGTGGCTTCATAATACACCCTGACACTCCATGGCTAGGTACATCCCCAGATGGGGTTGTCTTTGACCCAACAGAAAGTACTGAATTCGGCCTTGTGGAAATAAAATGTCCAAACATTAAGAGCTATGTGGATTATCCACATCTGAAAATGAAAGACGGCAACTTGGAATTGAAGCAGGGTCATGGTTACTACTGGCAGGTGCAGGGTCAGCTGCTCCTAACAGGGATGGAGTGGTGCGATTTTGTGGTGTTTGCGGAGGAAGACACCCTGATTCAAAGAATATACCGGGACAATGGTGTGATGCAAAAAATAAGAGAGAGAGCAGACTTCTTTTTTTTCTACACATACCTACATGCATATCTGCAGTAATAAAATGAATTATCAGTAAACAATAACTGTCTTTGTTCTTGTTGATATCTCATTATAGTGTGAGGATTTCAAGTGGGTTGTTTTAAGTTAATTTAAATTTGTCAAGTTACTAATCAGAAAATATGTGCTAAACAGTGTTGTAACACAGGATTGACCACTTGCCTTAAAGTGTACACAGCAAAGGTGAACCCACACCAATGTATTGCTAGAAGTTAAACTAATATTCAATGAGTCAGGCCCACTTTGGGGGAAATTAAACAACACAAAGAGAGACCAAGTTAATATAGATTTCAAATAAATAATTTATTAATTAAAAAAAGTCAGTAAATGTAAGCTAAAACTAAATTGTGGTGTGAATCAGTATATTGTTTGTAAAAAAATAAAAATAAAAAAAGGAAAATGAGGAAGAGCAGCAGCCAGCCATGAAGCAAACAGTCAGATTTCTACCTGGCTCTTATGTTCTCTCCAGTCTTTGACCAGAGGTCCATTTTGGTAGTTGCACAAGATACAAGCTACAGTGAAAAGTTGGTTAATGCTCCCTGAAATAGACAAAGGGATTACTGTGTCAAAAAGTTTGTTCTCCTTAACCCGCCTGATCAGCCTTTCAACATGAACTCGCAGCCGCGCGATTGACTGTGTCTCCAGGACGTCCTGTGCTGCCATTTGTTCCTTGTTGGAGCGGAAGGCAGGCCTGTGAAGTCTTCCTGGCACAAGGTTGTCCACCCTAAAGCCCTTGTCCACCATCACAGCCATGTCAGGGGACAGGAGAGGTATGATGCCAGACATTCTGAAGAGCTCACGGTCACTGATAGAGCCGCCATAGAGAGCAGAAACAAATGTCAGAGGACCATGTGGTGCCATGCCAATCATGGCCTTGAAGGTACAGTGTGATTTGTAGTGCGAGTACACCTCACTCTGTAGCACATGTGAGGATGGAGTTTGACACCGCAGTTCTGTGCAGTCAACAATGACCTGAGTGTCTGCATATTCCTTGAACTCAGGAGGTAGGCTGGCTGTGATTTCTTCAGGTGTCATCCAGATACACACAGCTCCCAGTACACAGTAAAGAAAGTTGGCCCAGGTTGTGATGATCCTGCTGGCTGTTGTCCGATGGATGTTAAATCGGTGGCCAAGCTCTCTCTGTGTGCATCCGGTTGATAGATAATTTAGAAAAAGAAATAACTCATCTATGGGCAGCAACTTAGTTGATCTGTTCGATGTTGTCTTCTCTGCCACACTTGTCACACGGATCATCCTTGATGTTGCTGGTTCGATGAGCCTCCAGAATGCCATCAGGTGGTCATAAGAATGGAATCTTTTAAACAAAAAACACAAAAATAACATTGCTGTTAGTCATGGTAGTCTAATTTAGTTACACATGATCAATTATCTTAATTTTTATTCACTACATTTATTTTATATGAAGAAAAGACAATGAAAGGTTGTGTTGAGTGCTGTAGGTAGCACACGTTTTGGCCTGATCTCATTATGTTAGTCATAAATTACATTACTTTTATTTTTGATATTTGATGTACACTTGAAGGAAAATACTCTTCCTCTTGTAAGGTGGACTTTTAGTGGAGCAACATTTTACATGTGTAGTAGCCCATCTTTACTTTCACTAAAGTGCATGACTTGTGTGATTTTTTTTTCCATCACTGTTAATATGGTACAAGATATCAGCTTCCTGCAATTCAAAACACTTAATTATGACTCACCTGGTATAAAATCGGATGTCCTCGTCCGATCCTGCAAAGCGCTTCAGTCCTAAACAACTCCGCAGCTGGAGAGCCTGAATTTGTAGTTCGAGCTCCTTTACTTTCTGGCGAAGTGTATCGTTTTCCTCAGCTAACTGATCTGCGACCATTGCTGTGGTAGGAGTAATACAGTAATCATGATCTGGTGCCAGGGTAGCCAGCTCCATCTCTTCTTCTGAGTCGATGTAATGGACAGGAGGAGGGCTATCCGCTCTGGGTCTCCGCTCCCACACGCTCGCCCTCGGTGCCGGTATTTGAAAATTATTCCAGGAAAAAAGAGCAGGAATGGCCCCTTTCTTCAACCTTCTCAATTTTCCCGGGTTGTTTACAAAATCGACCTTTTGGAAATGCCTGCTGCAAACACGACTCGTCTTGCTTGGGGTGAAGTCGTCCCGCCGTACTCTTACCATCCATTCGGCTCTCACCAACACATCCACTGGAAAGCTATGAAAGCTTACAGTACTGTTGTACCTGGACGAATTCGCACACAGGGGTACACAACAATGGAGTGCGGTCTTTTTCACGCGTTGAAACGCCAACCGCCTCTCTTTTACCCGAAATCCGCTCATGTTGAAACTTTGTCTAACTTATGTCTACTCAAAACTAGCGACTCCGGAAAATCTCCACGACGACAACAACAACACGACCTACCGGAAGTAGTCGACCGCACACTCAAAACACGGAAGTTAACCGGAAGTTCTATTGTGCACGTAGCCTATTATTGGCTAACAGGGAAACTGGTGCCGAATGTCCTTCAATAAACGACCAAGTAATCCTTTCGTATGCTTGTTTCCAAGCCAGTAGGTCCATTCTATTACTGCAAGATGCTCTTTCAAAAGCTTGGCAGTTCGGTTTCCCCTCAATCTCCAAATTGTCGATTTGTATGTTAACCATGCCCTCTCCAAGTGCTGAGTGTGAGCTCCACTTACAGGATCAACAAACCACCTTGAATGATTCACGGTGAAATGCCTGTAGCCCAAATTGGTGAGAGCACCCCTATATGCTCTCCACTCGTCACTAAGGATTACTGTCCCAGGCTGCACATGCTTCACCAATAAGGGAATCAGATGGTGGCGGGACCTCTTCTTGACCAGCCTCAGGATAGGTCTTCGATGCCTTTCTTTTACTCCAAGCATCCCAAAGACCCACTTTTTGCGTCTCCAGGTGTTGGATATTCTCCCACGAGCATACTGTAAAAACAGCATAAGTTCTTAACATCTGACACTTCAATTCACCATCAATATAATAATAGTCATATAGCCTGACCCTATGGGCCCTATTTTCATATTGGCGCAGTGCGTCATGTACGGCCAGTCACAAGCACAGTGACATTTTTGATAATGGAACACAAATATAGAGCACACTATTTGCATTTGAGTTGGCAAATAGGAAGCTAGGGCTGATACACATTCTAGTAGCTGATTGCAACACAAACAAAACAAGATAGATACCTTAAAGGTGCTCTAAGTGATGTTGGGTGATGTCACTTCTTGTTGACGTTCAAAGTATTGTCAAACAAAACGGAGACTAGCTTGACCCTCCCTCCTCCTCATCCGCGCACTACCCCCAAACCCCACCCCAAATCCTTCTTGTCAGTTATTGGCTGGAACAGTTTGTTATGTTTTCATGGTGCGGGTGAGCCCAGTTTGTTTTTGTTGCTGTTTGTGGAGCCTGGGGTGTCAACAGAGACCGTGTTTTTTTACAGTGTGTTCAGGGGACAGGCAGCTAGCGGATGGTGAGAAGATGTTTGCTGTATGTGACAAAAAATATTTTGGCCTAAAAAAACGTGTGACATCACTTAGAGCACCTTTAATACTTATAGAATACCTTTCGTTTATGGCGGAAGTTGCTCTCATCGATGACAACAGACTCCATTTCATCTCCAAGTCGTTGTCCCGTTTTATTTTCAAAACGCCTCATTGCATGTCTGCACACTCTTCTTACACGGGATGACATCTTCGAGAGTGTTGCTGAACTTTTAGCAATACCATCTGCCTTCATATCAACCTGCCTCATTCGCAAGCCTTGAGAAAACCTGACAAAGAAGCACATTTACTTGAATATTAAACAAATACAGAGCAGCACAGAAAGCATTGCAATTTTATTGACAAAAAAAAAAAATTCTTGAGTCTATCATTGACTATGTGCTTTAATATATGGACCACTGCCGGACACCACCCTCCACTGCATGCCTACCAGTTTTACTGATCATGTTATTTAGCGAGGTCCAAACATTGCAGGGTTTTGTGGGTTAAAGAACCAAAGCCTTCCAAAATCCATGTGCGTCTGTGTGTCAGACACACACACACACACACACACACACACACACACATAACACATATGTGTGTGTGTGTGTGTATAGAGAGAGAGGGAGGTTTGTCTATAGACACACTAAAATAAGTACAATTGCATTGCTTATCTGGATGTATGATTTGGATTACCTGTAAAAAAATTTCATCCATGAAAATAGGCTGCATCTTGACTTCTCAAAGATTGATCCTGATCTGACAGTCTTGGTGCTTCTTTTGCCTCTGTGGCTATTATGTCGGCATACCCTTGAGGAAAACAAACAAATAAAATATTTATGTGCAGCCTACATAGCCTAAGAAAGAAAAGAAAAAAAAGAATTGGCGTTTAGCAAATATAAGTTCAATAAGAAATGGTATGCTGTTTATGTTGGTCGAAGGCTTAAAATTTATTGGCTAACATTAAATGGATAGTTCACCCCAAAAATGATGTCATCATTTACTCACCCTCAAGTTGATCCAAACCTGTTGTTCTGCTGAACACAAAAAATATATTTGGAGGAATGTTTGTAACCAAGCAGATCACATCCCCTATAGACTACCATAGTAGGAATAAAATACTATGGAAGTCAATGGAGGATCTGCTTGGTTACAAACATTCCTCCAAATATATTTTTTGTGTTCAGCAGAACAAAGAAACTCATACAGGTTTGGAACAACTTGAGGGTGAGTAAATTATGACAGAAATGTTTGTGTGAACTATCAATTTAAGAGCATATTCAGCATAACTTGAAGACTATATCTTGAAGGATACCTCTGGTTAAGCTTGGTGGTGGTGATGGCAATCAGCAAACAGTTAGGCTACGTTATCTTGCAAACCAAATTAAAAGTTTAAGTATGGGGATAAATAATAATCCCATACAAGATTTCTTCAGATTTCTTCTGGAGTAATATTTACTAAATGTACACATCTAAGTTATACACTTAGGTTTTGTGGTGGCAAACATAATACTGAATAAGAGACAAACAGGTACCTGTATCAATTGTCTTTAACGATTATTTATTCCCTTGCAAGGAAAGGTCAGCAGTCATATACCATTAATCTAATTTATTATTACCATCATATTTCTACGATTCTATAAATATAATTAAATGCAAAAATATAAACATATTAAATTTCTTCCACAGTTTCGATCTCTATCTACTTATACACAGCTTGCTAGCTTATTAGAGCAATGTTGCTAGCAAAGAAAGCTTCTAGAGCAGGGAGTGCTGCTGTCTAATCTGCAGAGGTGGGTAGAGTATAGACTGTACTCAAGTAAAAGTACAAGTACTTATAGAAATATTTACTCAAAGTAAAAGTAAAAGTAATAATCTTAATAGTTACTTGAGTAAGAGTAAAAAAGTATCCAATGAAAAAACTACTCAAGTAGCGAGTAACTTACTTCGGATCATATAGGCCTATATATATATATATATATATATATATACACACACACACACATATATATATATATATATATATGAAGACTTCATGATGCAAAAGCCTCTGAGTGCCATCTGAAATTTTCTTCTAAAACAATCATTTTTATCAAGCTCGTATATTTAAATTCAGTAATTTCACTTTAATGACAATTAATAGGTAGGCTACTTTTCATTGCCATTTAAGTGTGAACATAAACATACAAGCTTGATAAAAATGCTCTTTTTGAAGAAAATTTCAGATGGTACTTAGAGGCTTTTGCCTCTGAAGTCGTCATAATGATATTATTTAGATTTTGTTTATTTAAATGACTATTATTAGAATATCATAAGTAGATTGGCTATCTTTGCAACAAAAACAGAAGAGAGACTAGCATTATTTCTGCCATCTGTATAGCCCGAAAATCATTGCCTGTCCTCTGGTTTGTATAATAGTAACTTATACAACTACATTTGGATTATTAGACAATGTTGAAATAAAGTGAATCTGTATTCAAAGGCATGAGTTAAAACTCTTCACATGTGCTCGCGCTCATGACTGCTAGTGAACATCTGAACACAAAAAAAAAACAAATAAAAGTACATCGACGGATCTTCTTCTGACTGTTCTCCAAAATATAATCAAATGTATATTTCTGCAAGCATGTTTAAACTGGTTAACTGTGTCTACGGCAGGAAAAGGCATTCGTTTTCAAGTCGAGTTCGCAAGCCACTGCGCAACAATACCGCGGGATGGCGGGTGTTCATAAACTGTTAACAATGGTAGCTTTATTTAATATAAATTAATGTATATGTCCAAAAAACGGGTAATGTCATACTTTCTAGTATCGTGGCGTAATAATCTGTTTGGTTGTAAAATGTATTACCTGAGTGAAATGAAATCGAATATATCGTCCTGTGGACTCATTCATTCACACACAGCATACGAAGATGATCAACTAATAAAGATCTTCATCACTGGCAAAAATATATGATGCATTTGCAGATTTGCTCTCACTTGACTGTAACGTTAGGTCCACGGCCACTTCATCCAACGCTCTTGATGTGCTTAAATCTTCCTGTTACGACTCCGAGTCCAGTGGGAATTGAAATCGCTTCAGATGATTCAGTGCGTGCAGGGAACTGAACAGAATCAGGAACTGAATCATTCAAACTGATTCGCGAACTGATTTAGACAGATCTGCCAACTTGTTTGATGAAGTCTTTGAACAGAATCGACTCAAAAGAGTGATTCATTTGTGAATTGAGCATCGCATAAGCCCAGAAAAAAAGATACAGCGCGCTTGGAATAAACTACGCATTTAACAACACATATTGCATTAAAAAGTAACGAGAGGAACGTCGCCCAACGTAACGAAGTAAAAGTACAATTTTTTCATTAAATGTACTCGAGTAAAAGTAATAAGTAGCCACATTCAAATCTACTCTTAAAAGTACAATTTTTCCAAAAAAGTACTCAAGTAAATGTAACGAAGTAAATGTAGGCTACTTTGTTACTACCCACCTCTGCTAATCTTTGGTATCAGCATAGATAAATTAACGACATCTAATGAGTTATTATGAGTTATTATGAGTTAAATTAAAGACAATTAATGAGTTGCCTTTCTTCTTTAACTTCATCTTGTTCTGACACAACGTGCATCTTATTCTATTTTTCAACAGCTTCTTTTTCTGTAACCATTTAATTAATTTGACTGTCCTCCTCTTGGTTGTCTTTCCCTCCGTTAAAGACAATATTTTATTTCCCAAATGCATGTTTTTATGTTAGATTTCATCTAAATTTAAAGTTTCCAATGCAACTTCCACTTGCATCTTCGAGGTTGTGGAGTTGGACGCTAATTAAAAAAAATAAAATAAAAAAAAAAATAAAAAAAAGATTTGGGCGCTAGTTTTGAGGATAGCCCAAACGTGGTCCGAGTGTGCACGCCACGCACGCGCATGAGATAAACTGATCGGCAGCGTGAATGGATAGGACACTGACACACCCATCGAGTCCAATTATCTTGTGTGGATTGCATCATGCTTCCAAACAAAAACATTATACAATTTCTTAATGACATAAAAGTGTTTGGAGCCCGCTTTACTATGACAGAGCTATCATATTTTGATAATACACTTGAAATCCAGGCTCCTAGAGAGCTCCTTTTCGAAATGAGGTTACGAAACAGAATATCTTCTGCAGTCATACGACTTGAACCAATCAGCAGAGAAGAAGAGGAGGAGGAGGAGGAAGAGGAAGAGGAGCGCGCCAAGTCGAAAAACACACATCATCGAGGTAATCACCAGTTAACAACCTTAGCAGCGTAACGTTAGTTAACATGGACTCTGTGGCTATGCGAAGAGGCAAAAGAAAGATGAATTGCATTGGTAATGTGGACTGACAACCTTAAATGTGTCAATATTGATGTATGCATTAAGTTGGTTTTGTCTGAAATGTATAACGTTACTTCATAGCCAGGCAGCTGGCTCGCAATTACTAGCAAGCTAATTGATTAACGTTAGCCTTTGTCGTTAGCCTTCTTTAATGGCAGTTTAGTAATCGGCTGCAAAAGTGGGTTTTTTTTTTTTTTTTTTTTTTTTTTTTTTCGCTCATGTAACTGTTACAATTAACCATAACATTATTATTTACCTTGTTTGCTAGTTAACTTAGTCCTGGGCATAGACTGTTACATTATAACTTACAATGTAGACAAAGCTACACTTAGCAATGGTAACTTAATGGTATAATGTAACTGTTGCAGTGTTAGCCAAATATTTTTTTTTAACAACGCTAATCAATAACAATAATATCAATATCAATGATTTTTAATTTATCAGTGAGATCTATTTAATACAATTATATACAAAAATATAGTGAAGTAATGAATTTGAGACCATGCAGAATGTAGATTGGTGATTTGCCTCTGATCAAGGGCTTTTGTCGGTGAGCTTGGTGACTTGTAAATCGGGCTTAAATCATGTAATGTGAACTTGGCATTAGTCTACAAATCTGAATAAGATTTGTATTCATGTTAACTATACCATGGTAATATAAGCTGAAATTTATAGATGAAATTGGGAGTAATAGAAAATAATAGGCTATATCAGTAATGTAATTACTTACAATAGATTGTAAGTACCAGTTCATTGAGTGACAAATAAAATGCATCTTCTAACAGCTTAGGCTCATGTTATCCTCCCAACGCTTTCTCCTTTCCCTTTCACCAACTAAATGAAAAGTGTTATAAATTGCTGTTTTGATATTGTTCTCTTCTCTTCATCTTCTTTAATCTTCCACCCAGACCCGTCCGTGCAGCAGTCTCCACAAGACATGGCAAAGAAATCTGCAAGAGTCAAGAAGGCTGAAAAGGGTGGGTTTACTAAATCACTTTTTAAAACTTTTTTTTTTTTTTACTTTTAGAAATATAAATTTGCCTGTAATGTATGTTGTTCCTGCCTTTTCTCAGTATTATTCGGCTTGTCTTATAGGCTACTAAATAAATAAAAAAGAGTTTACATGATGGTTGTATCTTTAGTTTTGTACCTCTCAAAATTTCCAGTGCCAGAGATTTAAATATAAATGGAAAAATACAGCTGTTTTGTGTTTAGTTGAGTGTCAAGCAGTTGACCTGCCCAGCAAACATCACTCGCTAAAAAGAATACTGACATCTGTTAATAAATTAAAAATGTTATCTGTTATTGAAACTTTATAGTGCTTTCACCTCTGTGGAACCAAGCACAGACCTCTGCAACAGAAAAAGCTGAAGAACCTGGTAAGCAAGTGTGCAATGTCAAGTGTGTAATGCCTTTTCTCAATATTACATGGCTTGTCTTATACTGAATACAAAAAAAGAGTTTATGTGATTGTGGTTGTATCTTTAGTTTATCCCCACCACACAGCATTATCCGATAAGAAGAGGTGGTTGGATGTGTAATAGTAATGGTTTTAATTTTGTACCTTTCAGAATTTCCTAAATACATCTGTTGGAGACTTTTTGCTAAAGTTACAGCTGTTTTGTGTGTTTAGTTTTGCTGCTTTGTAACAATCTGTATAGTAAAAAGCGCTATATAAATGAAGGTGACGACTTTAGTTGAGTGTCAAACAGGTGACTTGCCTAGCCCTCAAACATTAGCGTACATTTTTTGCTAAAAAGAAAACTGACATCTGTAGCTAAATTAAATTTTACATCTGTCATTGAAACTTTACAGTGCTTTCACCTCTGTGGGATCATCCACAGACCTCTGTAGATGAAAATGCTAAAGAAACCGGTAAGTTTCAGAGTCAACTACATTTAACATAACTTTGAAGCATGTGATTATTATTTTTTTTTTAAATCTCAGTATTGCTTTTCATGTGCTTTTTATGCTGCTTTGTTTACTTGCTATTTAACTCCATAGATAGAAAGTGTTAATATTTTAAAATGTGTTATTCTGCTTAACCATATCTAATTATGAGGTCCTAATTTATTATAGAAGACACCACTCTGCAAACAGCTGTGCAGGAGGCTAGGCAAACTATTGAAGGCCAAAAGACCGAGATTGCCACCTTAAAAGAATGGGTTGACATTCTGAAAGAGGATCGAGATTTCCTCCGAGAGAGACTTAAAGAGGGTAAAACTAATTTGAGGACATTTCAGCTTAAAAATGATTGATTGTCATAACACCATTGTCAAACAATTCATTATTCTCTTTTCACAGCTCTTGCCGTAAGAAGCGAGAAGGGGGTAGATGTGGCCAGTAATATCCCACCTATTGAGCAGGCACCTGGAAAGAGGAAACAGGAGTCAGATATAACCGATTCCTCATCCTCTGATTCCTCATCGGATTCTGAGCCCGATTCCGAGTCCCCAGAGCCCAAGAAAGCCAAGAAGAAGTTAAAGTCAAAGCCCAAAAAGGCCAAGAAAATGAGCAAAACACTAAGAGGTATGCAGTAAGTCATACTCAAATTGATGCAGTGGTCAGTCTCTAATTGGGCAGTAGGTAAAAAATGTATATAAACACTTTTAACACACTTTTCAATCACTATGTTCTCTAGTTGATTCCACAGTACACCGTGTGTTGTTATTTTTGACAATTAAAAAACAAATGGCCACAGATCTAGTTCCCCTCCCAACTAACTGGTTTGGAATTGTTCCTAATATTGACTAATTTGGCAAATCCCAGAAGTACACCAAATCGCCATCACTGCAGTGGTGATTACTCCCCTGAAAGTTTATGTATGATTCCTTTGTACCTGAATTTCACAGCTTTTCAGCCCCATTGTTTTTGTGTAAACCAAGTTAGAACAGAGACCTGTCAAAAATGTGTTACAACTGTGACAGTTCTCCTCTTTGTCAAATTGTTTATTAGCTCCGTTTGTGAACGGAAATGTAATGTTTGCTTATTTTTGTTTGATTAAGCAAATGTAAAAACTGTGAACTGTAGTACAGCACTATTACTAGGCTGGTCTGATTTAAAGGAGAACTCCGGTCAATTTTAACATTGAGCTCATTTTTTTGTACATTTGGAGTGCTGTCAATACAGAGAACAACGACAAAAATCGGTGTTGCCTACACCGAGTTATTCTATTTTTAAAATTTGCACCCTGTTGACTTCAATGGGGCAAGTACTAAACCTGCTTTTAGCCTCTTAACATCCTTGATGTGTCATTACAAGTGCACAGAAAATGTGAGTGATTCCTTCTGAGTGAACACGAGTGAGTCTGACTGCAGTAGGTTTAATACCTATGATCACGCGTGTGAACTCGGCAATCGACTACTTTGGACTTCAACCGAAAAACAGGATGTAAACAAAGGTATTTGCGCTGGCTTAAATAACATCATTTTTATACATATCTTTCACATCTACTGCAGTCAGATTCACTCGTGTTCACTCAGAAGGAATCACTCACATTTTCTGTGCACTTGTAATGACACATAAAGGATGTTAAGAGGCTAAAAGCAGGTTTAGTACTTGCCCCATTGAAGTCAACAGGGTGCAAATTTTAAAAATAGAATAACTCGGTGTAGGCAACACCGATTTTTGTCGTTGTTCTCTGTATTGACAGCACTCCAAATGTACAAAAAAATGAGCTCAATGTTAAAATTGACCGGAGTTCTCCTTTAATTGGATTCAACCATTAATGCTTTCTCTTGTTCTACAGTCAAAACCCCTGACGACTCCATCCGCCGCTACAACATGGTGTTGGAAAAGATTAAAAAGGAACGCATCAGCAAAGCCGAAGCATATACAAGGCTTGGGGTTGATCGCAATACTATTGTGTTTCAGGCTCCAATTGCAGAACTTGCAGCAACTAACCCAGATCTGTTCAATACATTGAGGTCATCTTTTAAAAGAAAGGACAGTCTGAAAAGGTTTGCTGAAACTTGCAGGGGGTTTTGTGAGCAGGAGCCTACAGCTTCAGCTATCCTAAAGAAAAAGGATGATGGATCCTTACTGGATATTTACAAGAAGTAGTTGTAAAGATGTTTTACAAGTAGTTTGTTTTAGGGCTGGGCGATATATTGCATGACATTGTTAAGCGCATCTCGTCAGTAAAGCCGGTTCCTTGATTAGTAGTAAATCGCCATCACCTGCTTTCAGATGGAGCGGCGTTTACTACAAAGAGCCGTAGTTAACTGACAAGCTGAGCCATATCGCATTAAATATCACGGACGTATCGCCTGCAATATTTAATGCGATATGGCTCAGCTTGTCAGTGAACTACGGCTCTGTGTAGTAAACGCCGCTCCATCTGAAAGCAGGTGATGGCAATTTACTACTAGTCAAGGAACCGGCTTTACTGACGAGATGCGCATAACAATGTCATGCGATATATCACCCAGCCCTAGATTGTTTGTACTGCCATGTGTTTGTGCCATGTATTTGTTTAGTTTAGTTTTGTTAAGCGTTAAATATTTCATGATGTGCAGGAATCCACATCAGTAGCTTTATACATTAAAAAGTGACTCTACCCAAAAAAAGATCAAGCTGTTTGTGAATTTTCTTTATTTTATTTTTTTTTAAAAACAGCTTTATGGTTTTGAAAAGAGTTTTCAGATATACAGGCACTTAAAATAAAGTTCATGGTGTATGTACTGCATTCCTTCTCAGCTCTTTCCAGCTGTTGATTTAACTGGTTTATACCTTTAAGAATAAAGCAGTGAAGTTAAGATCAAAGTCCATTTGTGTCCACAGTACATTGTTTGCAAAGGCTTGAACTTTCATGTTCATATTCATGTCATTTCACAGTTATGCCACATTGTTCATCAGTGTTTTAAAGCACCAAGTCACCACTTTAGTTGAGGGGCCACACACATGATGAAGTCATAGATAAATAATGCTTAGTTAATGATGTCTACTGTATTTGAATGCCAACAGAATTCATATGTTATGTGCTGTGATTGGCCAATGTTGGGGTCTGTCCATTTACCTGCAGGCTATGAAGAAGAAATGAACATGCTGGATAACTCAGATCATAATGAAAACACATTGTTCATCAGTGTTTCAAAGCACCAAGTCACCACTTTAGTTGAGGGGCCACACACATGATGAAGTCATAGATAAATAATGCTTAGTTAATGATGACTACTGTATTTGAATGCCAACAGAATTCATATATGTTATGTGCTGTGATTGGCCAATTTTGGGGTCTGTCCATTTACCTGCAGGCTATGAAGAAGAAATGAACATGCTTGGAAACTTCAGAAAAACAGTTCTCACATTAATTGATATACTGTTCTAGCCCGTATGCATGCATTAGGTAATGTGGATTTTTGTACATTCCTTTAAAGGGATACTCCACTTTAAAATGAAAATTCTGTCATCATATACTCACCCTCATGTTGTTTCAAACCTGTATGAATTTATCTCTTCTGCCAACAGAAAGGAAGATATTTAGAAGAATGTCAGTAACCAGGCAGTTTCTGGTACCATTGACTTCCAGCGTATATTTATTTTCCTACTATGGAAGTCAATAGTACCAGAAACTGTCTGGTTACTGACATTCTTCTAAATATCTTCCTTTCTGTTGGCAGAAGAGAGAAATTCATACAGGTTTGAAACAACATGAGGGTGATGTCAGAATTTTCATTTAAAATTGGAGTATCCCTTTAATAATTCGAAGAGTAGTCTTGCATGCATGAATTAATGCTTTTTTATGCATGAATTCATGATGATTCATGTACCATAACTGTAGCTTTATCCACAATGGGTGGTAAAGACCAATTTTTTTGTGAACAAAGAAAACATCATGATCATGCGTAATAAATCATAATTCATGATGATGTACTCATCTTAGTTAATGTTTTAATTAAGGTGTTGTTCATCCATGAAGTCATGAATGAAAAACGTTGAACTCGTGTTAGTTCCTGATGATTCATGAGATATTAATGCATGAATGAATGCATATTTCATGCATGAATTTATACATGAATTCATGATAATTCATGTACCCTTACCGTAAAGTGTTACCATATTTCTCATTTGAAAAACAACTTTAATCAATATAAGAGTGTCATGGTGAAAAAAATAATGGTAAAATTATAAGAAAGCAAGAGCTTACTTACAAAGCCTGCTTTGAAGAAGTTTGTGGGGTTGTCCCCAAGGATGATAGGAAGCCCTCTGAGCACCTGTGTCCGGATCGCAGTTGGCTCTGTAGTCTTTTGGGAATTAAACACAGTACCACAAGTTAGCTAGCTAAAATGAAAAACAAATAAATGATCTATAAGAAAGCTTAAAAAAAACAAGCAATGTTTGGATTGAATTATACAACTAATAGAGTAGCATTGTGATATGATGTTTATACAAACCCTGAGAAAAACAATGCCAAGTATAGAATATGTATGGACTTACATTGGTCTGTTGTGAAATCTGTGTCAACAACTGTCCAACATTCCCTCTCTTGGATTGAAATAACTCAAGGAGACGAGGACTGTGCCGATCGATGCTCTCATAAAATTCCTGCTTGAGGTTCTTGCCCACAATCCTGCTGAACTCCATGAACACCTGAAAAATACAAAGAACAAAAAGAACTGAACTTAGATCAACTGAACTATACAAGGCAACTAAACCATCTGCAAAGTAGTGCTGAAAAACATCCATGAATGTCCTTTTTATATGATTTGCAATGTTGATGAAAAACATCATGCCACAAATTAAAAATACCAATGTTTTTTTCTTAAAAAGGACAAGAGGAATATACATGTAGACAAATTATATCATAATAGAAAGATAGTTATTTGTTATGTTCTCTTTCTTATACTTACTTGATCTTCAGTGAAAAGGGCAGGCCAGCGTTTCACCATCGTGCTTATGGCGGGTTCCGACTCCACTACCTCTTTTCTTCTCAGAGTGAATGTCTGATCCATCTTCTGTTTTACAAGAGGTCCATTTGGTGTTCTCTTTTGCATTTCATCAACCAAGTCTTGACAGGCCCCCTCCAGGGCTGCCTGATTAAATCCATCCGGAAAGTTGGGCAAGTAATTGAGTTCACCTTTGTTTGCCTTCTTGATGCGCTTGTTACGCATCAATTATCATCGCTAGACTAACAAATAAACAGATGTCTCCTGAACAAAATATTCTGTTACAGTTTAGTAGTAATGATTTCATGAAGTTCTTCACTGAGAAAATAGAAAACATCAGAACCACAATTGTAAACGTTCAATCCTCAATCGCGCCTTATAATTCGGCCTCAATTATCACCCCGCAAGAACAATTACAGTGCTTTACAACTATAGAACAAAAAGAGTTAAATAAACTTATCATTTCATCTAAAACAACAACATGTTTATTAGATCCTATACCAACTAAACTATTGAAAGAAGTGTTACCTGTAGTGGAAGAGCCTCTCCTCAATATTATTAACTCATCTTTATCATTAGGTTATGTTCCAAGAACATTTAAACTGGCAGTTATAAAACCTCTCATTAAGAAACCACAATTAGATCCACATAATCTAGCAAATTATAGACCCATTTCAAATCTACCTTTTATGTCTAAAATACTAGAAAAAGTTGTGTCCTCTCAACTGGGCTCTTTCTTGCAAGAAAATGACATCTATGAAAAGTTTCAGTCTGGGTTCAGGCCGCATCATAGCACTGAAACTGCGCTCGTTAAAATCACAAATGATTTACTTTTAGCTTCTGACCAAGGCTGTATCTCAATACTAGTTTTACTTGATCTTAGTGCTGCGTTCGATACTATAGATCATACAATACTCTTAGATCGACTACAAAATTATACTGGTGTTCAAGGACAAGCATTAAGCTGGTTTAGATCATATTTATCTGACCGCTACCATTTTGTTTATTTAAATGGAGAAAAATCGATCATAACTCCAGTAAACTATGGAGTGCCGCAGGGATCTGTGTTGGGCCCTCTATTATTCTCAATATATATGCTGCCACTTGGAAATATTATAAGGAAACATGGAATTAGTTTCCATTGTTATGCTGATGACACTCAAATATATATTTCATCACGGCCGGATGAAAACGCTAAATTATCCAAATTGACAGAGTGTGTTAAAGATATAAAAGATTGGATGACGCGCAATTTCCTTTTATTGAATCCAGACAAGACAGAGGTAATACTTATCGGTTCAAAAAACCACCCACAAAACCTCTCACAATACAACTTTAACATAGTAGGATGTCCTGTTACTTCATCCTCTACAGTAAAAGACCTGGGTGTTATACTAGACTGCAACCTGTCTTTTGAAAATCATATTTCATATGTTACAAAAACAGCCTTTTTCCACCTTAGAAACATTGCTAAGCTACGTAATATCCTATCAGTTTCTGATGCAGAAAAGTTAGTTCATGCATTCATGACCTCGAGACTAGATTACTGTAATGCTTTATTAGCTGGTTGTCCTGCATCCTCAATAAACAAGCTACAGTTAGTCCAAAATGCCGCCGCTAGAGTTCTTACTAGATCAAGAAAATATGATCATATAACACCAATTTTATCATCTCTACATTGGTTACCTATAAAGTCACGTATTAATTACAAGGTATTGCTACTGACTTATAAAGCCCTAAACGGCTTAGCTCCAGTCTATTTAACCGATCTTCTATCGCCCTATAATCCATCGCGCTCTTTAAGATCACTAAATTCGAGGCTTTTGGTCATACCTAGGATATCCAGATCCACCAAAGGAGGGAGAGCATTTTCACATTTAGCTCCAAAACTCTGGAATAGTCTTCCGGATACTGTTCGTTGCTCAGACTCGCTCTCCCAGTTTAAAACTAGATTAAAGACGCATCTCTTCAGCCAGGCATTTATATAATACTTTTAATCTTACAGTTAAATCCGGTCTCTAGTTCATAAACGCCAGAGGAGAACTGGCCCCCGACTGAGCCCGGGTTCTCCCAAGGTTTTTTTTTCTCCATTAGGTCACCTGATGGAGTTTTTCGGTTCCTTGCCACTGTTGCCTTTGGCTTGCTCAGTTGGGGATATTTGGGGATATTTAATTGAATTAATCAATCAACGATACCATTGATCAGCATTACCAAACGTGGACGTTCCACTAGAAACAAACATTGATGTATTGTTTTAATTTATTACTGTGAAGCTGCTTTGATACAACCTATGTTGTGAAAAGCGCTATATAAATAAACTTGACTTGACTTGACTTGACTTGTTACCTGGTTGTCCTGCTGAATGCCTTCCCCGCTTGCAACTTACTGCAACATCAAGGCATCCCGATTGCCTACGCTTGGTTCTGTAATTACCCATTTTATGCTTAAGGCTATTTTCCAACCACAACAGCGAGTGGTTGAGCCTGGCTCCTGGAGACAAGGGTGCTTGTTTATCAGTGCTGCTGCAACACTTTCGAACTGAGCAGCAGTTGGGTATGCTGTGTAGCTATACATGATCTCTGCCAATCTTTCAAGTATATCATGTTTTAGTTCTTTTGATACTTTAAGGTATGTACCCTCACTCATAAACAGCAGATCTGCTTGCCTAAGTCTATACTCTACATCCACAGAAAAGTTTGGGATATCAAAAGATTCTGGCAACTGTCTCTGTCGCTCCAGAGATGATTGAGAGAGTATGTCTGTATCTGCTGTACTGGGTGTGTCACTGAAAACTTCATCAGATGAGACAAGTACCAGCTCAAGGACAGGCATGATTTTAACTGTTGGTTTTTCTGGAAGTTCTTCAATATGTGTCAGATTGCATAGTTCATTATTGAATTCAGGGTCTTGGTATTGGAGACTGAAGTTATAATGAAGTTGCAGTGATTCTTTAAGCTTGCTTATCAAATCTTCGACTGTAGAGGGCCTTGTGGTTAGGATGACTTTTCTTATATCCGCCTCTGTTAGAATGACCCTCAAGGGCATCTTCTGGTTTGTAGTTATCTTGGGAATAGAAACAATAATTAGGTCATTAGAAATATAAATATCCAAAGGCCATTCAATTGCTGAGCCATTGCTATGTGGATCACAAAAATAGCTGATTACTGAAATAAGAAATATTAAAGATAAGTTAAAATACATACGTGTTTATGTAGAGGTGCAATGTATCATCAAGAAATAATTTTACACATCTATAGATAGACACCACCATTTTATGAACCAAACTATAAGTACTGTTAGGAAAAAAAAAAAAAAAAAAAAAAAAAAACGGATTTTAAATTTTTGGATCTGGATGTCCCGTGACAATTGAGTGGTTAATCCATTTAAAGCTGGGTGTGTTGTTGGTGTGTGTGTGTGTGTGTGTGTGTGTAGGTGTTGTCCCTGTCTGTGCTGTTTGTGTGTGGGTGTTGTCCATGTCTGTGTTGTGTGTGTTGGTGGTGTCCACGTCTGTGTTGTGTGTATGTTAAATGTGTCACAGATTTACAAGAGAAAATAGTGACTGTCCCTTTAGATTAAAGTGGTAAATACATTAAAAAAAATAAAAATAAAAAAAAAACTTAAAATTCACAAGAAATCCCCACTTTAATGTACAAGAAAAACATTTACAAAAATTCACAAATTTAGGGGAAAAAAAAAGAAAAACTTCTCAGAGACTTTCATTATACATTTCAACATGAGCTCTAAAATAAGCTACAAAATGTTCCATTACAGCCTAGCTTGATTGCAGAAATCACACTGTGGCTTCTTAACAGAGAATATAACGCCTGAGGGTCACTACTAAATTATCACCATATCTGTACGCCGAAAGAGGGAAAACATCATTCAGCTCTTTCAGCTGCACCACACACAGAGAGGGGTTACTGCTGTCACAGATGAGTTCGAAAGATCTCAAATGCTCATGATACCAAGCAGTCATCTCATTGCAAACAAACAGGATCTCAGTGTTAAGTGCCACTATCTGTTTGATCTATCTAAATGAAGGGAGGCCAGCACATGAACCAACAGAGACTACCATGTCAGCACAATATCTAATTCCATCTACATAGACTGATGATGGAACAAGAACTGATGTAAGCTGAGGAACTCTTTGGCAGAAAACCTGTTGGACATTCTCAGGATAAGATGTGATCGATGCAGTAGTGACCTTGTCCATTTCAATTGAAGGCTTGAAAAATGAACTTGTGTCCAAATAGTAAGCCATCATTTTCTGATGCTTAACAGCCAATGTAAGAGCTACATTTTTGAAGTTGTGGGCATTTCGAATGACCCGTTTGAAGAATTTGTGTTTTCCCTCAAACCGCATAGTCCAAACATCTGAAAGGGGACCAAATGCTTTGATCATCTCAGGGTAATGCTCAATATAGTGGTGTTTTGGCCGTAATCTAAAATCTGGGAATGTTGTTTGCAACAAGTCTCTATGTTCTGACACTTTGCAGTCAAGGAAATGCACCGACTCTTCAGTGTGCTTTGTTGCGACAGCTAACTCAACAATGACTTTTAAGAGCAGCAGAATGTTTCATGCATTGTCTCCTTCAGGGACTTTATGGCCAATGATAAGTGGGAGCAGCCTGATTAGGGCCCAGTTCTCATGGCCATTGCCACCTATGGTCCCTTTGTTAGAGAAGCCATGGGCAATTGGCTGAGGCTGGTCAGTTTTGTCATGAAAAGCATATTCAAATGTTTTCATGGCATGGTTCAGTGTTTCTATGGTGAAATATTTCTTGGAAATCATGTCTGAAATGCAGAGGGATAACTCAACAGGAACAATGCCTTCCAAAAGGTCATGGAGGATGTCAGGGGGGTACCCACAAACAACATGAAAGTGCTCCAGACCGTCAGTCAATACACACCCTCCTTTCACACCATACTGTTTTGCCACAGTGGGATCCTGCTTTACCTCCTGCACCTGCTGGTTGTGAGTGTCTATAGTGTGGGGTTCAAAAGCACCTGAATTTACCTCATTGGCTTGCATCTCGCCTCTCGTCGTCATACAGAACCTGCAGAATCTTTCCACCATAAAGCTTTCGAAGAATCCTGCCAGAGAATGAGCAGCCAGGTTATCAGCAGCCACATATAAAACCGTACCTTTGACACATTCTCCCAACTTCTCAACATATACAGACAACATATTGCTCCAAAGAAGCCAGATCATTAATGAGAGGGTGGAGAATTTTAGCGTAGCCAAATTCTTTTACATGAGAGGCTACACAAAACAGCAAGCTGAATGGAGTGGAGTGTGGATCTGTATTTTGATGGCACATTAGCGATCACCCAATAAACAGCACTCATTTTGTGCTTCTTTCTAGATGTTCCTAAAGGATTGGACACTTCAAAATCATCTGTATAAAGTCCAACAGCGATTTTGAATTCCTCCCCTTTAAGGAGGTCATTGTCATTACAGTACGAGCCATCTCTGTATGAACTGTACTCATGTTGCACATGCTTTTGGACGGGAAGAGCTTTGTCTAAAATATCTGCCCTATTCAACATCTTCTGTAGCATTGGATGCAAAGGAACATATACAGCACTAGATTTTTTTCCTCTTTCAATAATGTACTCCACTGGTTTAACCTCTGTGAAGTTTTTATTCACATATGCTGCTCTCCTTTTTGTTGTTGATAAGGGGCCATCCTTGCCACAGAATTTCATGATCACATTGCTCTTTGCGGCAGCCCTGACTAACTCTTCCACAACTGAATCATCTACATCTGTCTGTTGTTTCAGAATGTCCTTGAGTGCATTATGCAGCAGTGGCTGGGATAGTTCACACATCTGTAACAGCTGTTGTATGACTTCTTGTACCGTACTTTCTGGAATGTGTAGGACCGTTTGCATCTTTAAAAAAAGAGCTGCTAGGTTGTGCTCCAGCTGTTTCTCTAGATCATTAAGATCTTCAATGGTAGAATCCTCACTGTCTTCTGATTCAAGGGTGTCATTTGGAGGCTCATGTTCTTCTTGGGCCATTTCATTAGTTACACTACTAGAGACTATTTCTGGCCTGAACATCCTCCAGTTGTGTGTTCTGTGCTCCTTACTTCTGTGTGCATTAAATGTAGAATACACATTTGTGTGAAAGTTACAGCCATTATATGGACACTGGACTCTGTGATTTACCTTTAAATCTGTACTGCGCAGGTGAGTGAGAAATACTGTTTCTGTGCAGGGTGCAGAAAAATCACATGACTGACCGTGAAAGGTTACTTCAGGAGTTTCACTCAGTTGTGCAGCCTGGGTTTTCTGGTGAATCTTTGCTAAGTGGACCTTAAGTGCATTAATGGATTTGAATGTGCACACACATTTTTGGTGTAAGCAGGGAAATGGGACAGTTCTACCATAGTTTCCGTGTTTTAACCGATAATGTTTCAAAAGGTAACCCCTTTTCTCACACATAAACTCACAGTACTTACACTTCCACAGCATCCTCACACCACAAGGATCTGTAAAAATAGAAACAGGAAAAATTTTAGCTCAACGACTCAGTTCAACAATGTCACTGTTAAATACAATAAGGTAATAGAACCAAAACGATGCCTGTGTTACAGAGATAACCGACATGTAAACTAGCATGTGTGTGTGAGGCCGGTTGCACACTGGTTGCGTGGTGTGAGCGTGGCGTTTCTGTTGCGTGGCGTTTTATATTGTCTTTGCATACCAGCGTGCCTGACGCGGCGCTGCTGCTGCTAGCCTTGTCTGTATGGATGTTTCCCATTGATTTACTGCACTCAAGAAGTAGTATACTTCATGTTAAACATGAATATATACTGATTTGATTACAGCAAAGACAACGTCGGTAGTATTGACGGCAAAATAGGCTACAAAATATTCCGTTCTGTATTCACAGGTGCAATATTTGAAAATAATTATTTAATATTAATATTATCTGTATTTATGTCAAAACCTAGAGACTTTCAAACATCAGTATGCCATTTATTATATGTATTTGTGTCAAAATTACATAACATCTTTTCCTTTTGTATTTTTCCTGGAAACGCTTTCAACACGCTTGCGTGTCGTGTGAAAAATTGGCGTCGGTTCTATTTCTAGCAGGCAGTAAACTCTAACCTGTTAACATGTGAGCCTAAATATAAACGGACACGCCACGCGGGCTGACACGCTCATGCGACGCAGCCAGTGTGTAGCCGGCCTGAGAGTGAGTGAGAGGGAGCGAGTACTAGACTCCTTTGCCCCGACAGCGGTTGAATCGCTTTTCTATTGTGTAAAATTACATTTATATAAATGATACAGTCGAGCAAACTCGCCGGTATGTGAGCCATTCAGCTGACACTTTTTTTGAGTAACGTTAGTTAGCTATTGTTAGTGTATTAACACCATGCACAAGTTCAAACAGTAACATTAGACGGAAAAAAAGCTGCGTCAACAAATTATCTGCAAGCTTTTGGGTATTAAAAAGTCCAACAAAGATAACTAGGCTACAATAGTTATTTTACATACTAACCATTCCACTTGGAGTAAGGTTGCTTCAGGGGGTACCGTCTGCTGCCAAGGCCTGTGCTCGTCCCGCCAGGTGTAGGACGCACGTTAGACAGTGGTCTATTCACGTGACCAGGCAGGTTTTTGAATTAGCCCCCTCCCCTTCCTTATGAAATTAAACATACCAAGTAATCTCTGCTAAACCTGATTAGTGCAATGAATCTTTCAGCTAAATAGTACAAACAACTAATGTTGTTTAGTAATGATAGCAGGTTTTTACTAAACTTAAAAGAATAAGTAATGATCACTCGCAAGTTTAATTAGAAACAAAATCTGGGTTTACAGTGTACCCTTGTCGCCACTTTCTGGCGTAATGATGCAAGTTGTGCACACACAGACAAGCGCAGTGATACAAACAGTGAAAAGTCCCAGTGCTGATACTGGGGAAATATTTGAACACATCCAAGGTAACGTTATACAAATATATTTATACAATAATAATGGCAATACATTTAATAGGGTGCTTGTGTTGTTCAATTGAGCTTATAGTTTCCACTGTCTTTGATCAAACTGATTATTTCTGTCGGTCATTTAAAAGTTATATCGAAAAACATCTGTTTAGTTTAGCTACTTGCATCTTCTCGCACTGTATGATCGTTAACTGAAGCGTCGCGTTGGGATTCGCACTCTTCGGCTCACGCTTCTGTGAACATAAATCCCGCTTGCTTTGATCGGTCTCAAACATTTTGACATTGACAAGCAGGTGTTTGAGTGCTGAACATCAGAGGGCATTTAGAAGTGGGTATACACAATGCTGACTGAAAAAGAATTGCACTACATGTCGTGGCCAATTCTTGATCTTTTTGGTTCAAGTCTTCAAAGTCGGGTTCAGGTCTCAGAAGAAATCTTTCAGAGTCGAGGTTTCAGGTCTCAGGAGAAATAACTTTATTGAACAAGTCAGCAAAGGAGATGCAGCTGATCATCTGATCTTACAATGGTCTGCACTCATGTCTTATACCTTTGTTTACGTCATTTAATGTCCAATTGATATCCAATTAACATTCATATAGTTATCTTTTTCTCTTTGCTCCTCCTTATCACTTCACCACGATTAGAAACACCTGCATTAATGTCTAATTTCTATTGGTGGCCATATTGGCGCATGCGCTTTATTAAATATGATTTCATATATGGTTTTCTGGGTACTTTTCCACTCTCGTCCTTAGACACCCTTTCACCCAGTTTTTCTGTCCTTTCCTCAGACGACTCTTATGTAACCGATGTTAGGGCAGAGGGACGATTACCACACTCCGGAGGAGCAGACACCAGAGGACACCAAGAGGCGGACAACAGAATGACTTTTAAAGGTAGTTTTTTTTATTAATTTAAAACAATAAAAACAGTGCTGAGAATGTTCGTGGCTGGAAACCGGTTTGGGAAGAGGAACTGGGGGGAGGGAATATTCCTCTTCTCTACTGGCTCGTGGGTGGGACAATGGCTTCCTCTCGTCTTTTCGACTCGTCAGAAAAGTGTTTGTGGGACAGACAATAATTTCTTCTCGTTTCTTCGACTCTTCAGGATGTGCTTGTAGGACGGACAGAGGCTTCTTCTCGCCTTCAGCTTTCCCCACGGACAGAGCAGGTAAGTATTCGGCTCGTGAAGATGTTCTTAGGACAGCCGATCGAATGAACAGCAGCTTCCCCACCTCTTCTCTTCGGAGGGACAGACAGTGACGGTGCTCAGACTCGGCTTGTGGACGTGTTCATGGAACAGCCGATCGAATGACAGCAGCTTCCTCACCTCTTCTGAGGGACAGACGGTGACGATGCTCAGACTCGGCTTGTGAACGTGTTCATAGAACAGCCGATCGAATTACAGCAGCTTCCTCACCTCTCTTCTGAGGGACAGACAGTGACGATGCTCAGACTCGGCTTGTGAACGTGTTCATAGAACAGCCGATCGAATTACAGCAGCTTCCTCACCTCTCTTCTGAGGGACAGACAGTGACGATGCTCAGACTCGGCTTGTGAACGTGTTCATAGAACAGCCGATCGAATTACAGCAGCTTCCTCACCTCTTCTGAGGGATAGACAGTGACGATGGATCAGGCAATAACAAGTGAGACAGGACTGTGGTAATTTACCCGCCTTTACTCTCGTTCCGTGCGTAGCAGAGCGGCGTCGTTGGGAGAGTTCGTGAGACTGAACTTTCGTGGACGTGAGAGACAGTGCTCGTGGAGTGTGATACTCGGGGTGCGTTGAGCTCTTTCCCTCCACACCGTACACTCAAGTGGGAACCTGGACACAGCTTCAGACAGATCAATTTGAAGGAATCTTCACAGTCATAAGTCAATATTCATCCATCAAAGTTTCAGAGGAAACGCAGTCGTTTGATCTCACCACACTTGTGCATAAATCACTCTTGTAAATCTTCACACGTGTGCACTTCACTCTTTCAGACACTGCAAACTCACTTCATCTCCACAGTGATTAATCGACCCATTTCTCTTCTCTCTGTAGGGTGGATGACTCGAAGAATAATATTTTCAGAAGATCAGCATGAACACATCAGCGATCCTCCCAGCTGTTCCAGTTACTACACTTCGTTCTGTCAACAAGATCACACACACTGCCCGCAAACAAAGGTTAGTTGCACACTGGTGATGGTCAATCTTCAAATGTGGTTTTCTCAACGGATAATAAATGGAAGGGTGCACTTAACTTTTCCTCGGTGAGTCACTCAATATCCTGCAGTGGTTTCCTCTCTCACTTACTTCATTGCGTTGCTGTTCGTGGTTTCTTCAGAAAAACTCACTAAGTGAGCATGCCTCGGGGAATCTCACAGTAGAACTCCGATCCGGCATTAAACCTTCAGCCTTCCTATTGCACCGCCGCTGTCAGAACACACACTGCTGCCTACCCGTCCTCTCACACTTCTTCTTCTTCTTTTTGGGTTTTTAAGGCAGCTGGCATCCTTTGAGTTGCATTACTGCCACCTTTCGGTTTTAATTACCCTTTGTTCTCATTCATACTAAATCCTCCTATCTAATCCAGTTATCTTCAGAAAACCAAATATCACTTTCCTACCCTCCACACTCTCTCCATACTCCAATAAACTTTTTACTGTATTATCTACCTTTCTTATTTTTTTTAGTTGTGTTACCATTTCTTGTCTTTCCTGATTAAATTTCCTGCATGTTATAAGAATATGTTTTACTGTCTCAGCCTCCTGACATTGTTCACACATTCCTGTAGGATGATTTCCTGTAATAAAAAGTGTACCATTAAGATTACTATGCCCAATTCTCATCCTGCTCATTATCACCTGCTCTTTCCTCTTTGTTCCCCTACTTCTTGATATACCTACTTTGCTTTGAATTTCGTGTAAATGTCTCCCTTTTGTTTCATTATCCCAGCTCTGTTGCCATTGTTGATTTATACTTCTCCACACTATGCCTTTCCCCTCTGATTTTGATAATTTAATGTTGACTTCAACATCTCCTTTTTTAACTGCTTCTTTTGCCACCTTATCCGCCTTCTCATTTCCCTGAATTCCCATATGTGCAGGTACCCACAGATATACTACATTTTTCCCCTGCCTAACCATTCTTGAGTTTGCAAATAACACTTCATACAGTAGATCTTGATGACTTCTAGTTGTTCCCGTCTTTATACTTATAAGAGCTGCTACAGAGTCACTACATATTAATATCTCCTTCTCATTAATATGTTCTGTCCATTCCAAAGCCATCAATATGGCAAACAGTTCAACTGCAAACACACTCAGACAATCAGATGTTCTTTTACTAATTTCCACCTGATAACTAGGAACAACAACTGCAGATCCTGTTGCCTCTGTTTGCATGTCCTTTGACCCATCTGTGAAAATCTGAATACCTTCCTTATACTTACATTCTCCATAACTATAATATACACTATTTAAATCAGCATTCTTATTATTACGTTTAATCTCAAGTATTTCCAGATCTACACATGGTATTTCTAATTCCCAGACAGGTCTAATAGGCCACACCACATTTATGCCAAACTCTTTTTCATATACTCCTGTATCTTTTGCCATTTGGTCCCCTGTCCACCCAAAACCTGTTTTTTGTGATGTCTCCTTCTCCCAGCATGTCTGAAGCACCCTTTTTGTCGGATGGTTATCTCCATGTCCATTAAATTAATCCAATAATTAGCTCCCAGCTGCTTCCTCCTCAACCACAATGGCATTTCACCTGCTTCAACTTGGAGAGCACATACTGGGGAGGTTTTAACCGCTCCTAAACACACTCTTAAGGCCCGGGCTTGTATAACATCCAAGTCTGCTAACACAGACTTGGGTCCTCTCACACTGCTCAAACACTCCCTTTTTATGCTCCTTTTCCTGAGCACATGCTTCAATGAAGCGCAGCTGATTTGCTTCAGCTGGCGCTCATTATGGCCAACACTCAACAGAGCCAGATTTAGAACCAATGAGGAATCTTTTTGGATTTGCCAGGTTTTCACCCGGTGACACTTATCCTCACATACACTTTTGACAGGTTCAGTGTTTCCCATCATTTTGTTCCCTTTGACCTGTTCTCTCTGTTTCCCGTAATTCTGGGCCTCCCATATTTTAGGCCTAGTATACCTAATATTTATATCATGCATTTGGATTCATGTATGAGACAGATGAATTTCTCCAACATACACCAGTGCATGTTTTGATTCATCATGATTGTGGGGTAAATAAAATAAAAATATTTTTTTCATGAAACCAAACTACATTTATTTTCAAACTAAACATACATTTAACATTTATTTTGGGCTTTTGAATTTGACAGATTAGATTGTTAAATTTATAATTAAAGGCACAATATACGTTTTGCCACTAGAGGTTGCTTATTCAAAATAATAACAAAGTAGTAGCTTGATGCCCGTGACTGAGCATGGAATCGTAGGAGTTTTCAGATGCATCCGAAATCGCATACTTCCCTACTATATAGCACGGTGAGAAACAGTATGTGAAAAAAGTGCGTCCGAGTTCACAGCACTAGGTATTTCATATTCAGAATACAAAGAATAGTACCAGTAATAGAAGTAAAGTTTTGCACTCCGGATTCCCAGCCATGTAAAGAATGAGGTTTGTCTTGATAGTGACCCAGGGTAACTATTTAAAGTGTGAAAAGCCCTATTGTGTGCTTAAGAGTTTCTTATGTATACTGTGAGAGATATTAACATTTAGTTTATTTAATATATGTAGGGAGGTCCAATGGTCATTAATGGCTCCCAGTGGATTCAGTCTAGAGTTTTTCGGTCAAGACTGTGCGCTACCCATTTTCCCAGGTGCTTACACCAGAGTGTCTCAATACCAATCTTGGATCAGCTCTCGGATAAGCACCGATCAGACTGGTTTTGTCTCATTCCCTTCCACTGAATCTCAGTTCTCACAAAGATGTGTTCTGTGTCCTCGCGTCCTTTTGAGTTCGTTCTTTCAAGACCGGTCTTAACGAGAACACAAGTCCATTCTTTGCATTCTTTGAATTGAGAAACAGCCTGTGTATCTGAGTAGTGAGCAGTAGCCGAGAAGTCTCTAGGCCTTATGGTCACGATCAGTTGTAGGGAAGAACATCTCGTCTAAAAACTCTTACTGACTCCAAACCTTTGAACGGTATTGATAATGTTACAAAAGCTTTATATTTCAGATAAATGTTGTTCTTTTGAACTTTCTATTCTTAATAAAAATTGTACACAACTGTTTTCAACATTGATAATAAAAATAAATGTGTTTCTTGGGAATCAAATCATAATATTAGAATGATTTCTGAAGGATCATGTGACACTGAAGACTGGAGTAATGATGCTGAAAATTCAGCTTTACCAAAACAGAAACAAATTGCATTTTAAAATATATTCAAATAGAAAACAATTATTTTAAATTGTACAAATATTTCACAATATTATTGTTTTTGTTGTATTTTGGATCAAATAAATGAACCCTTGCTGAGCAGAAGAAACTTCTTTTAAAACATTAAAGAAATCTTACCGTTCTAAAAATTTTGGCCACCACTAGGCACGTTTCCATTACAGATTTGCGCAAAACTTTTGTGATTTTTTTTCTAAATGTCGACAAAAAACTATTGCGAAATGACGGCGTTTCCATTAACTGATGTTATGCGACTAAAACTTAATTTTTCCTCTCGCGATAAGTAAAATCATTCCAAAAACCATGGTAACGGACATTGGTAGCTTTATGTACTATATCCCAGCCACTGCACTAGACATTATCATTAATTGAAGGAGATGTGTTTTCCAAGCATTAATGGTAAGGAATGACCCTTATTATACTTGTGAGCGGCACATACGAGGTGTTTCTGGGTGCTTCTCCCTCATATCTGCTTCGAGGTCTTGATTGTGGCATTTTTTTGAGGTTTAGAATCCATTATTCCTGTAATTCTTTTGTCTTATAAGAATTTAATAAAGAGCTCTGTCTCGTATTCTGTCCAAACATACCTCGTCATCTACGTCAGGTGACCTGTAAATGCGCAAAAACTGTTTCCATTGCAGTTTTGCAAAATATTTCTTTTTCGAATTGCCTGAAAAACCACCTCATGCGAGCGTAAAAACTCCCATTTATCGCAAAAAAGTTTTGACGTGTTTCCATTGGACGTATTTTCAATTCGCAATTTCAATTTGCGCCATTTGAAGGGTAATGGAAATGCAGCTACTGTATGTCACGGTGTGGTGCAGGCAGAAGACAACGAAGGAGAATCAAAAGTTCCAGTGTTAACTTTTACTAACAATATAATACATACTAGGTACAAGATGATGGCCAGAAGGTACACACACACTTAATACGGCGGAGACCGGACAAGGACTGACAGAACAGACAGAACTTAAATACAAACACAGATTACACTGATTAACAGAACACAGGTGAGACAGATGACGATGATGATACAGGTGATACAACTGAACTGATAATGACGTTAACCATAGAAACAAAGGAGTGGCGGGAAACCAGAACATATATATATATATATATATATATATATATATATATATATATATATATATATATATATATATATATTAGTTTCTAGTACCTGCATTTCTGAATGGGCTAAAGGCTGGGATTTAGTGAGTTTGAAGTGAAAGTATTTGAGAGAGCAATATTATTATCTTATCTAATTTTGACAGAGGTGGCTTTTAGAGGCTTTTGCATTCTTCATGTAAATTCACAGGTTCACTCTTACATATAATTAGATGAAGTAAAGCTTTAAGCGTATTTGGCTTGCTGTCGGGGGAGGACTCTGAGTTCGGAATTTGGCCCCAACCCAAAGAACTCCCCCGTGTATAGAAGTGATTAGAACTAGAAGTGTGGAGAAGGGATGGTGATAAACTGTCAACGAACGGAGGTAGGTCTGCTGTATAACCTCTTATCGTTGATTAACTGAGTGCTCACCACCCGTGTTAATTATGTTGATTATCTGAACGTGCTACTCTCGAACTTTGTTAATAAAACATAATGTATGACATTCTTGCTCACATTCATGTCACTTGCACTTCAAAAAATATGTAAAGTCCACGTGAACTGGAAGTTAAATACGACTTTTCTCCAGTGTTGTGATGTATTTCCAAGTGAAACGGAATATTGGATAGAGGGCAGGGTTTCACTTTAGCGCTCCTCCTCTCCATCTCTGCTCATAGCAGACTAACGATTTTGAGGAGAGTGGTTAAGCGTTTTCAACCCAAGCCGTCAAAATGACATCATCAGAAAAGGAACGTCATTCCAGACCGGAAGTAACTTTTCAGATTTTGATTAAAGATTACCACGGCAAACTTTTTTTTCTCTCTGTATTAATGTGCAGGGATTAATTGTTCACCACAAGACTAGTAATATGTGCTAACAAAGTAAATAGAGTCAATTTTGATTTCAGGTCGACTTTAATGTTGTTAGACTCTCATCAGGAAATTCCTAATAAACATGACTAAGAAATATGCATTCAAGTTTCTGCTATGATTTTTATTTTGAAATTTCAATATGCTACTTGCCTAACAAAAGCATATTGCAGATGGTTTTATCTGTGCTTCGCATCACCAACCCATCATTCCAGCCCATCAAAGTGCGATGCAGTGGAAAACAAGCTTACCCTTTTTTCCAGCTATTCCTAGGCAAATGAATTCCAAAAATAACATGATACACTTGGATCTCCGTGTATATATAGGCGGGCAAACACTGTGCGATTTCAGCAAGGTACCTACTCACACAGAACGAGTAGATCGCATGTGATATAAAGCCAAAGCTCAGGATTTATGTGCTAACACTATAGGGTCCAAACGTCGAGCTGCGACTTCACTGCTCACGCTATGTGAAATATGCGCGAATCAGCGCGATAAACCCTCGTGCCGGGTTGCGCCTGTAGACTATTTCATGTATCCAGAGATATTTTTAAAACAAGCATCAGTTATCAATATCAAGATGATTTAGCATTTCCAATTTATGTATTAAATTATTATTAGTATTATTGTATTATTATTATTATTGTTAGGGAAGGCCTAGCCTACTTTTATTATTAAAGTAATAGGCTGTTAATTAAATTGCCACGCAATGATTTCATAGAGCATCACCGCAAAACCAACGCACTGTGAGGATAATAAAATATTACATAGAAGCTTACTCTCCTCATTGAAAATTGTCTAAAACATTTAGGTCGATTACAATGAATTAAAGGCATATCAATTATTAACAGTCTATAATATGTCAGAACACTACAATAATTCATCAATGAAAATTAAAAACAGCTTTATTTCAAAAACATCGTTTAACAATAATAAAAGAGGCAAAGTGTACATCGCAGGTGGCTTGGAAGAAGTGGGTAATGGTAAATAGGGCAATCGGTTCGTAACTCTGCTTCACCTGTGCGATATAGTCACGAGGAGCGACCAAAATTTCTAACATGCCAGAAATTCATCCAACCATCCGATTGCCGGTCGGGAGAGGTTAATCGCCTCTCGTTTCCCCCTGTACACTGCACGAACACTGCACGACAAACAACGCACGACAAAGCTGAAAATCGGCCCAACCCGAAAAAGAGTCGCATGAGTCAGAATTAGGCTCAAAATCGGACAAAAATCGCACAGTGTATGCCCGCCTTAACTGATATGTTGTTTTGATTGCAGAAGTGCAGCTGATTTTACGTTTACACGACAACGATATGCTTAAAACTAAGTTTTCCCTTTGAGTTTTCCGTGTACAGACGACACCATTGTCAAAATGATCCCCATTCACACGGATCCGCGAAAATTCTGCTGCCAGGCCATTCAATGGCGATGAAACACTATAGACCAGGGCTATTCAATTAGCTTCATTCGAGGGCCGGATTATCAAATCGAAAAGTTGAGGTGGGTTGGTTTGGGGGTTTAGCTTATTTATTGAAACATAACAGTTTCAATAAATAAGTTAAAGTAACCCTAAAAAAGTGTGGTATTTACTTGGAAATGTGGTACCGAACAGTATGCAGATACATAAAAACCATAATAAATAAAAACTTGATAATTTACAGCTGTGTACAACTATTTTCCTTGGAACAAATAAATTAATTATACAAACTCGTAGCTGTTGGAGAGAAATAATAATAATTTTATTTATAATTGTTATGCTTAAATGAAAATATTCTGACAGTGAGACTTGATAACCACAGGCTACTCACTCCTACTGTATAAAAACGTCTCAGGTTACGACTGTAACCTATGTTCCCTGAGAACAGGGAACGAGACACTACGTCAGAATGACGCTATGGGGAACGCCTCAGGCGTGACAGGTGTCTGAAATCAAATATCAACTCACGTCAATCATGTTGACTGGCGACAGCCCGTGAATCATCAGCTTGATTGATTAACGCGCGACCTGGATGTATAAAGGGGAGCCTTGCACACATGACAACATCCTATCGCCTGAAGGGACTGTTGCAGGCAGGCCCCAAGGCATGGCAGGAAGACGTAGTGTCTCGTTCCCTGTTCTCAGGGAACATAGGTTACAGTCGTAACCTGAGACGTTCCCTTTCGAAAGGGCACTCTACACTACGTCAGAATGACGCTATGGGGAACGATATACCAACGCCACCATGCTGAGGGGAGTGCATGCCCAAAGGCAGTGACAACTGTCCGAACCAGTAATTCAGAAACACTGGAACCACTCACCCTTAGGTCACATCGGGCTGTCAGTGACAGCACTCCCTACCGGTCATAGCCCAAGCAAATGAACCAAGAAACCACCAGAACATAGTTAATGGGGGGTATATCTGGGCCAGCTCAAAGGCTTAGGACATCAGCTTCCAATAGAAGGGGTCCCTTCTAGGGAGTGTGGCTAGGGGACCCAAGGGACTCCCAGCCAGTCACTATTCAGGGGAGCGTGCCACCTGAAATGCCACCAGGCAGGCCTGACCTGGTGTCACTACATAAGACACTACAGTCTGGCCACTTCCTGTCTGTCCGAAGACAGAGCCTCTGGACACTTGCCTTAGGAAGGCATCCAACCCAAGGGACTGCGAAGCAGGCAGTGAACCACTCAGCCCGGATCTCAGAGACGGGACATCCTGGAGAGTATGACTCAGCATAGTGCTTTACAACCCTTGCCAGCGAGGGGAGTTTCTCTACTCGATCCATGGATCTACCCAGTGTTTGTGTTTCAAAACACTGAGGAGGCCTGTGAGGGCCTAAAGGGAGCTTACCTCCAGGAAGGCCTGGTAGGACCTCTAACCTTGCGACCACAACATGGGGAAGCTTGTATTCAACCACAATATGTGGGAGCTTACCTTCAGGAAGGCCGGTGAGGCCTCTGACCTGGCGACCACAGCATGTGGGAACTCCTATCAGGAAGGCCGGTGAGGCCTCTAACCTGGCGACCACAGCATGTGGGAGCTCAAATCAGGAAGGCCGGTGAGGCCTCTAACCTGGCGACCACAGCATGTGGGAGCTCAAATCAGGAAGGCCGATGAGGCCTCTAACCTGGCGACCACAGCATGTGGGAACTCCTAACAGGAAGGCCGGTGAGGCCTATAACCTGGGGACCACAACCTGTGGGAGCTCACTTTCAGAAAGGGAATAAAGCGTACAGCGCACAACCCTTACCATAAAAAATGAAAATAGAAAGTACATGAAAGAAAGTGCATGTACTTAGCCATTCTGAACCCAAGAAGGCCTGATGAGGCCTCTAACCTGGCGACCACAGCATGTGGGAGCTCATACTCGGGAAGGCCGGTGAGGCCTGTAACACGGTGACCACAGTGTGTGGGAGCTCATCAGAATGTGGAAGTAAGCTAGAGCAAAAAGTCTGTCGTAATAAAGTGACGACAGGACGTATCTAGAATGGGACCCGAAGTGAAAGACCAGGGTCTGAGCCACATAGGAAGGGACAGAAGCGATACGCGCATGACCCTTACCATAGAAAATGGATTTAGAAAGTACACAAGACATAAGTCGTGTGACTTACCATAAACATGGTTTAAAAAAGGTACGGAACGTATGTACCAAAAAGGAATGAAGTAAAGGTTTGCACGTACTTCATCACTCTAAAAACACAGTATGTGTGAGCCCACATTCGGGAAGGCCGGATGAGGCCTGTAACCTGACATGTAAAAGCTCAAACCCAGGAAGGCCTGGTGAGACCTGTAACCAGGGAACCACCGTACGTGGGAACCTATAATCAGGAAAGCCAGAAGAAGCCTGCAACCTGATAGACACAATACGTGGGAGTTCTCATTCAGTAAGGCCTGGTGAGGCCTGCCACCTGACATGAAAGAACTCATAACCAGGAAGGCCGCAGAGGCCTAAAGCCTGGTGACCACTAATTGTGGAAGGTTAAAACTCAGGAAGGCCGGTGAGGCCTGTGACCTAACGACCACAGCACGTGGGAGCTCAAATTCAAGAAGGCCTGGTGAGGCCTATAACTTGATAACCACAGTAAGTGGAAGCTCACAGTATGTAGGAGCTCACATTCAGGAAGGCCGGCGAGGCCTGTAACCTGACATGTGAAGGCTCCTAACCAAGAAGGCCTGGTAAGGCCTATAACCTGGCGACTACAGTATGTGGGAGCTCATATACAACCACAGTATGTGGGAGCTCATACTCAGGAAGGCCTGGTGAGGCCTCTGACCTGATAACCACAGAATGTGGGAGCTCATAACCAGGAAGGCCAGATGAGGCCTGTAACCTGATGACCACAGTATGTAGGAGCTCACATTCAGGAAGGCCGGTGAGGCCTGTAACCTGACATGTGGAGGCTCTTAACCAAGAAGGCCTGGTAAGGCCTATAACCTGGCGACTATAGTATGTGGGAGCTCATATACAACCACAGCATGTGGGAGCTCATACTCAGGAAGGCCTAGTGAGGCCTCTGACCTGATAACCATATAACATGGGAGCTCATATTCACCACAGTATGTGGGAGCTCACATTCAGGAAGGCCAGTGAGGCCTGTAACCTAACATGTGGAGGCTCGTAACCAGGAAGGCCTGGTGAGGCCTATAACCTGGCGACTACAGTATGTGGGAGCTCATATTCAACCACAGTATGTGGGAGCTCATACTCAGGAAGGCCTAGTGAGGCCTGTGACCTGTCAACCACAGCATGTGGGAGCTCATATTCAAGAAGGCCTAGTGAGGCCTATAACTTGATAACCACAGAATGTGGGAACTCATATTCAACCACAGTGTGTGGGAGCTCATATTCAGGAAGGCCTAGTAAGGCCTGTAACCTGGCGACCACAGTATGTGGGAGCTCATAACCAGGAAGGCCGGATGAGGCCTGTAACCTGATGACCACAGTATGTGGGAGCTCACATTCAGGAAGGCCGGGTGAGGCCTGCAACCTGACATGTAGAGCCCATCACCAGGAAGGCCGGTGAGGCCTGTAACCTGGCGCCACAGTATGTGGGAGCTCATAACCAGGAAGGCCTGGCGAGGCCTGTAACGTGGCGACCACCGTGTATGGGAGCTCATATTCAGGAAGGCCTAGTAAGGCCTGTAACCTGATATCCCAGTATGTGGGAGCTCATAACCAGGAAGGCCGGATGAGGCCTGTAACCTGGCGACCACAGTATGTGGGAGCTCATAACCAGGAAGGCCTGATGAGGCCTGTAACCTGATTACCACAGTATGTGGGAGCTCACATTCAGGAAGGCCGGTGAGGCCTGTAACCTGACATGTGGAAGCTCATAACCAGGAAGGCCTGGTGAGGCCTATAACCTGGCAACTACAGTATGTGGGAGCTCATATTCAACCACAGTATGTGGGAGCTCATACTCAGGAAGGCCTAGTGAGGCCTATGACCTGATAACCACAGTATGTGGGAGCTCATTTTCAAGAAGGCCTGGTGAGGCCTATAACTTGATAACCACAGTATGTGGGAGCTCTTATTCAGGAAGGCCTGGTGAGGCCTCTGACCTGATAACCACAGTATGTGGGAGCTCATATTCAACCACAGTATGTGGGAGCTCATACTCAGGAAGGCCTGGTGAGGCCTATGACCTGATAACCACAGTATGTGGGAGCTCATATTCAAGAAGGCTTGGTGAAGCCTATAACTTGATAACCACAGAATGTGGGAGCTCATATCACAGTATGTGGGAGCTCATATTCAAGAAGGCCTGGTGAGGCCTATAACTTGATAACCACAGAATGTGGGAGCTCATATTCAACCACAGTATGTGGGAGCTCATTTTCAGGAAGGCCTAGTGAGGCCTATGACCTGATAACCACATTATATGGGAGCTATATTCAAGAAGGCCTGGAGAGGCCTATAACTTGATAACCACAGTATGTGGGAGCTCATATTCAGGAAGGCCTAGTGAGGCCTATGACCTGATAACCATAATATGTGGGAGCTCATTCAACCATAGTATGTGGAAGCTCATATTCAGGAAGGCCTAGTGAGGCCTATAACCTGATAACCACATTACTCCTTGACAGTCAATTCCTGGGAGCTCACCTCAGGGAGGCCCAAGCACTGTCCGGTTGCAAAATGGGGACTGTCTGGTCAAGGAGGCCTGTTAAGACCTACTACCTGACCATCGAAAAAATCTTTAGATTTACCAGAATTACACCTGCTCTTTTTGTTCACTGCTCATCATTTTAATTCCTCAATTAAAATGCAGCCAAAAACACTGGATAACGCGATCTGGATGATAGGCTAAATTACTAAATATCTAACTTCTTAAGTCGCGCTTCAGCGATATTCTCAAAACAGACAAACAGTCCCTGAAGACGAAAAGATGTTGTCATGTGTGCAAGGCTCCCCTTTATACATCCAGGTCGCGCGTTAATCAATCAAGCTGATGATTCACGGGCTGTCGCCGGTCAACATGATTGACGTGAGTTGATATTTGATTTCAGACACCTGTCACGCCTGAGGCGTTCCCCATAGCGTCATTCTGACGTAGTGTAGAGTTCCCTTTCGAAAGGGAACTGCCTAAACACAAGTTAAAAACTATACGCACCTTTACAAAGAAACTGACATAATTTCATAACAAACATTAATTAGCCTATATATTCCTCTACCCACCTAATAAATCTAATGCAATATAAATCACTATATTTACTATTCTGTATAATATTATAGTAAATATATATATTTACTATATTTATTTATTACAACATAGTATTCAATATAAATATTGCACATTTCTGCCCAACCATGGGTACATTCATGGTAAATGTTTGTAAGGGTGATTAGGGGATTTAAAGTGTTCTAATTTTGTTCATGCCACAATGTTTCTCCTGCTTTCCTCTTCAGTCTTGTTGGGAATGTTGAGGCTGTTTCATCCCGATTTAATACTAGTTAAATCATAGAGTGATTTGTGGTTTGTAACAGAGAGGTTTCTGTAGAACTGAAACGCTTCCCACTGGTTGTCGCAACGCTGTTTAATAATAGTGACACCGGGACCGGGAGTAAACGCAACTATTTGTTGTTACTGTACTGACCGAGAAACCGCTTCAGATTATCCAGTGACGGGGCGGTCCGAATGAATCCGAATAGTTTTAGACCGTTACTGACCGGCCACTTTGATGCTCTCGCCGGCGGCGGTGTGAACGCACAGTTATAAGTGCGTTTAGAAAGAATCGAACCAAAAGAATGATTCATTCACGAAAGATTGGTATTGCTGGTTCAGTCGACATAAATTCGGGACACATATAATAACTGCTGAAATATTCACACGTAAAACATTTCTCAGGTCAATCGGAGCGAGTATCAAACTAAATTAGCCGCACCGCCAGGAAAAGAGGAGGAGGGAGGTTGGTGCCGTCGGGCCGGATGGAGATGATTGGCGGGCCGCCAATTGAATAGCCCGGCTATAGACTGAACACGAAATACACATGTGCATGACGTCATCGTCTTCAGAGTTTTGCGTTTTTGTTGTTTACACAGAGACCGTTTTCAAAAACTTGCACTTTGAAACCAGTTTTTAACAGTTTGCACTTTCATCCACCCAAAATGCCATTGTCATGTAAACAAACGGCCAAAACGCATAAAAAGTCGTACGCAAAAACTAAAACTAGTGGGACATTTTTCTTTGTAATTACTGATGGTGCTCGTTATCACCTTGCTCCATGTAGTTACGAGTGTAACATCTGCAGGCTGTAATTTAAAGTGGTGCTTGTTTCATGTAGTTACAGGGTAAGGACAATAAATATGCAACACTTCTTATTCTTTTAAACAAACAATTTTTAATCAACATTTAATTTCAAATTAAAGTCCTGACAAGAAAGTAGCACATTATATTCATGTTTTGCTCTTGCTTCCCATATGGAAAAGGTTTGCTAAAAAAAACCTGTGATTCTTATATGTTCCAACAGAATATTGTAAGAGACATATATGCTGCAAAAAACACAAATATAAATTGCATAATATTAATGTATGTTTAATCATATATGTCCTACATACAACTAAAGGCATACAGTTTTTGATGAAGTAAAAACATAGGAAAATAATGCAAATTTAATATGAATGTCCAGCATATTAAGACGTGTATAAAACACAGTGCAGTTTAGCAGTATAAGGCTGTACTTTACGCATGCTCTTTTCTTGTCCTAAGTTGAGCCCCTATAATCTAACATGGTCATATACTGTATGATCAACCTTAGATGAAACACAACATTTAAACTACACACACAAGCACACATTTTAATTAGAAAATTATTTATTAGTGTATTCTACAAGATACAGTTGCATATTTCATATATCAATAGTTTTCATTTTAAATCCTGCATCACCAGATTTTATTTTCATTTGTCACAATTTCTCTAAACTTTAGTACTAAATTACTAAGTTTAGTATACAACTGTTCAATTCTTAATCTACAAACATAAAACTTTCCAAAATATAAAGTGATTCTTATGCATATCACCACCAGAGTTCATGTCACATATATACAACAATTTATTTCAGCCAATTTTAAACATTTTAATCACTGTTCTTGAAACATATTTGACTCAACATTGTTCATTTGCAATAATATGTTCTGATTGGTTCACAAACAACAGACCCAGACAGTTCACAGTTTATGTAAATACACGGCCTCACAATGTCATTGCTGTCAACTGCTCTTTCAAATCCTGTAGGAAAATGAACAGTCCGCATAAAGGTCAGTGATATTTTGACAGCAGATCCTCGAACCAGCTTCTGCACTGTACAATTTCCAAATTTGCCAACTGCATATACAGTGAGGAAAATAAGTATTTGAACACCCTGCTATTTTGCAAGTTCTCCCACTTAGAAATCATGGAGGGGTCTGAAATTGTCATCGTAGGTGCATGTCCACTGTGAGAGACATAATCTAAAATCTAAAAAAAAAAATCCATAAATCACAATGTATGATTTTTTAGCTATTTATTTGTATGATACAGCTGCAAATAAGTATTTGAACACCTGAGAAAATCAATGTTAATATTTGGTACAGTAGCCTTTGTTTGCAATTACAGAGGTCAAACGTTTCCTGTAGTTTTTCACCAGGTTTGCACACACTGCAGGAGGGATTTTGGCCCACTCCTCCACACAGATCTTCTCTAGATCAGTCAGGTTTCTGGGCTGTCGCTGAGAAACACAGAGTTTGAGCTCCCTCCAAAGATTCTCTATTGGGTTTAGGTCTGGAGACTGGCTAGGCCACGGCAGAACCTTGATATGCTTCTTACAGAGCCACTCCTTGGTTATCCTGGCTGTGTGCTTCGGGTCATTGTCATCTTGGAAGACCCAGCCTCGACCCATCTTCAATGCTCTAACTGAGGGAAGGAGGTTGTTCCCCAAAATCTCGCAATACATGGCCCCGGTCATCCTCTCCTTAATACAGTGCAGTCGCCCTGTCCCATGTGCAGAAAAACACCCCCAAAGCATGATGCTACCACCCCCATGCTTCACAGTAGGGATGGTGTTCTTGGGATGGTACTCATCATTCTTCTTCCTCCAAACACGTTTAGTGGAATTATGACCAAAAAGTTATATTTTGGTCTCATCTGACCACATGACTTTCTCCCATGACTCCTCTGGATCATCCAAATGGTCATTGGCAAACTTAAGACGGGCCTTGACATGTGCTGGTTTAAGCAGGGGAACCTTCCGTGCCATGCATGATTTCAAACCATGACGTCTTAGTGTATTACCAACAGTAACCTTGGAAACGGTGGTCCCAGCTCTTTTCAGGTCATTGACCAGCTCCTCCCGTGTAGTTCTGGGCTGATTTCTCACCCTTCTTAGGATCATTGAGACTCCACGAGGTGAGATCTTGCATGGAGCCCCAGTTCGAGGGAGATTGACAGTCATGTTTAGCTTCTTCCATTTTCTAATGATTGCTCCAACAGTGGACCTTTTTTCACCAAGCTGCTTGGCAATTTCCCCGTAGCCCTTTCCAGCCTTGTGGAGGTGTACAATTTTGTCTCTAGTGTCTTTGGACAGCTCTTTGGTCTTGGCCATGTTAGTAGTTGGATTCTTACTGATTGTATGGGGTGGACAGGTGTCTTTATGCAGCTAACGACCTCAAACAGGTGCATCTAATTTAGGATAATAAATGGAGTGGAGGTGGACATTTTAAAGGCAGACTAACAGGTCTTTGAGGGTCAGAATTCTAGCTGAAAGACAGGTGTTCAAATACTTATTTGCAGCTGTATCATACAAATAAATAGTTAAAAAATCATATATTGTGATCATATATAATCTTTTTTTTTTTTTTTTAGATTATGTCTCTCACAGTGGACATGCACCTAGGTTGACAATTTCAGACCCCTCCATGATTTCCAAGTGGGAGAACTTGCAAAATAGCAGGGTGTTCAAATACTTATTTTCCTCACTGTAAGTGATGTTGGTCATCACTGACACAGAGAAAGTGTGAAACCTTGAAAATACTGCCATCTTTCAATATCACAACCGAGTTGTTCCTTTTCTTTGTCTTTGTGTATGTTTGGCTGTGAATAACCTCTCCGTTGACAACTATTCTGTTGTAGTACCTGCCAATAGAGGTCCCAGGTACATCTAGCAATGCATGCAATGCATTCATATCATTTTCAGACACTGGCCTAATCTTTGGCACTCCAAGTGCAGTCACGCTGTCATATCTAGCATAGTTATTTACATGACGTTTACCAGAGGTCATTTCTGTGTAGAATGATTAAATTTCAGGCAAGGCATCACTGGATGAGCAGGCCTTAGCTATGCGTGGCAATGCCCGAGACCATGCTACATTACTGCTTTTGACTTGCTTTAGTAAGTAGCCATTATAGCTCTCAAACATGAAAGCAGACTGGGTCCAGAGAGGACCCACATTCTCAACACTCTTAGTCAAATGCAGAAGTGAATGCATATTGTAGGTCATCTGATCTTCACCATACAAAGACTGAACTGATTTAACATAAAGTTCAAGAGCCTCATGAGCATGGTCAATATCCTCTTGGCTAATGTCTGAACCTAGCAAAATGCTCACACCCTCCACAAGTAGAGCCCAGTGGCAAAGATACTTGTTTGGAAGTATCCCCTTCAGGACTGGCAAACTGTAATATAAAAGCCAGTTCTGCCATTCATGAGCTTTCCAAAACCTTCGCTCAACAATAGACCGTGGGATTCTGGAAAAAATGCTTGGAGGCTTGATTGCTAAAAGATTTAAATCCACTGTTGCAGTGTTCAAACCAATATACCATGGTTTACTATAGCTTTTGGAATCAAACCATAAACTGGCTATTTGCTGGCAAACTCCCAGCAACACACAATGCATGTAATCAGGGATCATGCCATTGATCAGGTCAAAATCTGGCAAGTCCACAATTAGAGATGGCCCTTTTATGCCCAGAATGCTTTGTTCATTATTTTTGTCAATCTCACATATTTGCACAGTTGTGTCATGATCTCTAAAGTCTGGCTTCTCCTCTAAACAAGGATACACTTGCACAGTCCCATTTCCTTTTCTCACTTGAACACCTGGATGAAGACAGTGCCCACACCCATACTCTCCATTAAACTGTTTGAAATTTTGCAGTAAAGGACGTGCAACAGCATCATATATGGCACATAATGCATAGACCTTTGTCATTTTGATTGAGTGATCTACTGGATCCTGCCACTGAAGACCTGTTTGTCCAAGACTTTTGCATTCCTCTACAAAAGGTTTGAGGAAGCTAGTCATTTGTGGTTTTGATGACCCAAACCACAAGGCACATAGTATGACATTTTTATCTCTTTCCTCTGGGGGTAGTTCATTAACAGAGCATAGTAAGGGCCATATGCTGTATTTAGATGACTGGAACACTGGCACTCCGTCACAATTGAATGACAGGGAAAAGAATGAATCACTAACTGATTTCAGATATTTGTACAACTTCCCATCTGAAATATCTGTTATTCCATCTCTGTTTTGGTCATTGTAAATATTTGGAATAGGCTCATTCTCCAAAAGAGCTTTAAGTTGATTCCTCAAAGGTATACAAATAAAAAAATTACCCAACTCTAAACTTTGTCTCACAGTTTGGGTTGATGAGCAAATCTGACATTTTAATTCACCGTCCTTTGACACTGAGAGGCCAATGTAAGAGCTGCAAACACCACAATAATGATGGTATTCTGATTTGTCTACATAATAGAGATGCGCGGTTGGCGGTTACAGCCGCGGACTCCGCGGATAAACCACGGATCGGGCGGATGACGTGACAAAAAATAATATTTTAGTTAAATTCGGGCGGGTGGCGGGCGGTTGAACCAATCAAATGAAAAAAAAAAAAATATAATTTCATCGAATTTCAGAATGAATAGTCTGCGGTTCTTTAATATCGAGGCTCTATAGTTTATTATATGATTGTTAGGCCTGTTGTTGGTATAAAATGAATTGCACTGTGCCTGAAAAAGACGCGTTCTCCGCTCTCTTCCCGTGCATTCAAAATTAACGGGAGTCTTCAGAACAGGCTCGTCCTATAGTCGTCACCCTGACATGACTGTAGCAACAATGGGTTGTACATTAATATTAATATTAGCTCAAATGATCTATAGGGAATTTTAATTATTAATCATGAATATGATTAATATTTTGTATGTTACAGTTACATTAATTTATCGCAGCTGAACTAGATTGATATATGAACGATTACCATAACGGGTTATGGTTCGTCATTAATACATCAATTGTTCTTATTTCAGCTCGAAGTTATGGGATAACTTTAATGGAATTAATTTAGTTATCAAACAATCTGTTTGTCCAGCAAACATACGTAAGATTAACTTAACTCTCAAGGAAAATTATCCTTCTTACAAACACGAGAAAGAGTATCTTTTCCAGGCCTTGAAAAGACACTCTCGGTGTTTGTAGACTAAAATTAGGTTACTTAAATCGTAGCCTACCAAGATAAAGCATATAGCTAAGATCGAACATTTCAGGGACTAAGTAGCATGGGCAATTAAATCAGAGTCAGTCAAGGGCATATGGAATTTAATAATTGGACTAATACTACATCGAACTAAGGAATACAAGTTCTACAATTTACACGAGTAAATATGTATGTACAGGACACGTAAACAAAATACAAGACTAAACGGATAACAGATGAGAGAGGGAGAGGAAGGGAGAAAGTGAAACTAAAGTTTCAGGACGAGAGAGATCACCGAGATGATCTCAGCATGGCAAAAATCACAGACAGTAACCCGTAAGAGACAACAAAGAAATCACATTGTAAGTTCAATTCAATAATCGATACTTGCATGGCACATGGTTCTCTTTGTATTTGCTGAAGAAGAGCTCCTTTAAGAGCGGGGCGTGTTTCCTCGTGTCTTCGGGGCGAGTAGACTCGCGCGCAGTTTAAAGGTTCACTGAAACGTGAAGTGGCCAGAAACATGATTCAGAGTTCGGTTCCCTTTGTGGAGGGAGTAACGATACGAATATGAAAATAAAACTTAGTAAAGAAAATAAAACGGAGATGAGGACTTCCTAGGTCCCATGGAGCCAGGAATTTCCTCAGACGCAGTGCTCGTGCACGTCCTCAATGAAGAGGAGCGCGCGCCGCGGGATTTTCAACAGAGTCTTTTCCTTTGAGTTGAAGTTGTCGGCTGAAGTTCGAAGACGAAACAAAACTAAATGACTTAAAGAAAAGAAAATATAAAGCCCCCTAAACGGGAGCCATTGATGGTCTCCCTGATGAGGAGGGTTCGAACAAGCAGGAACAAACAAGACGAAAGAAAATACCGAACTCAACTGAACGGAACGCGGAGTGTTCCGCTTTTCTAGGGTAGCGAAAAATTCCTCCTCCCTGGCGCTTGGGCCAATTGGAACGCGAAATTCCAGGCGGGAGAAATTTCCTTTGTCTCACTTAGGAGTTCGATTTGCATGTTTTATGACAGTCTTAGGATCATGCCATTTCTACTTTAAACAATTATAACTGCAGTAAAATGCATTTTATCATAATTTGGTACCCATATCTTTCCTACGGGTATATGGAGGTTCAATTCAAGACCACATTTGGTATGTTTAAACGCTACGGCATAGAAATGACTTCTTATTCTGTAAAATAAGCATTAAGAGTTCTACTAACAATCTAGGAATAAGATTAACCCAAAATGTGATGTACATTTACAAATGGAAATGAAAATGGGACTTTTAAAAAGATCCACATGGCATATCTATGATTGCAACAGGGTGCACATCTGAAACATTATTCCTTTAAGGTTTACAAGAATACAAAAACCCATCACAGAGAAGAACAATCGTGGAAAAGAGAAATTACATTCAGGTTTACATATTTCTTCAATGGTTATACATATAGAAAATGTAGGATTTAAGTAGGGTTAAAGATTAACACTAACTCTGCTCCACTCCTAAAATGTCTGTTGCAGGACATTCCATTAGGCAATAAAACACAGTTCAACACAGGGGGGAAGGGATTGCCAGAGAATGTTAGTGAACCTTCTCTAACTAAAACACTATTGATTAAAGAACACATTTCAAAACCACACCTCTAGAAAATCATAATTATATGATCAAACAAATTGCTAAAACATGCATACAGGAAGGTCAAACCCAAATCTGAGTTACATACATTAAAACTATATTTCTATAGGAGGATGTTTGTGTGTGTGTGTGTGTCTGTGTGTAGAAAGTTTCAAGTTTCGTTATCTCTCTGTGGTCCAGAGAGGGGAAAGGGGGGGTTCGGAATGTCTCTGAGGTGAAATTAGTGTCGTAAAAGTCAATTGGTCGCCGACTAGCTGGAGCCAAAGCCTGATTTGCACTCACGAGTTCAAAGTGCACCAGCTTTTGTATTCAGGAAGAAATGTTTTTAGCAACACAGAGTATTTGAATTTGTTAATTCAAACCAACGACGAATGATTCGATAGCCAATGTTGTTACATGACAGTGCGTAGAGTTAATTAGCCTATAATGTAAATGACTTGTTATTTTATTTGAGCTTTCTATCTATTTGCTAAAAAATAAAGTCAAATAGGCATTCATTAGTAGTAGGCTAAATAGCAGCATGTTGAAATGACGTGCCAAAATGCGCTTTCTATTAGGCTACAAGGAAAATATTGTACAGTAGCCTATCAGATAAGGTCAGGTTTGCCGAAGTGCATTTAATTTAGGCTATTTATTTATTTTTGTCCCTGTGGACCGATCAGAGACGGAGTTCACTGCTGATATTCTGAGGTAAGAGCTTTCTAGTCTCGCGGCTGTCATCAGCAGCGCCTTGCATCGCCCAATCAGCGGATCCCTCAGTAGGTCTTCCACGAAGCAGACGACGGTAAGGGATCGGACAGGTAGTGTTACGAGATCTCCACTCAGCAGTTCATTTCCGGAACAGTCGATGGTGGGTATAGTGATTCCTCTTCAGGACAGCCAATGGTCAATACCTGCATAGACAATGGCAAGGGATTCTCACAGCGGTTCCTCTCCGGGGCAGTGAATGATACGTATCCGTACAGGCAATAGTAAGGGTCGAGCACACAACGGTTCCTCTTCGAACAGACACAGCAGGTGATCGTACAGACAGTGGTAAAAGGATCTTCACCCAGCGGCTTCTCTTCAGAGCAGGCAGCAGCAGACGATGGAACAGGCTGTGGTAAGAGACTTTCACACAGCGGCTTATCTCCAGAGCAGACAGCAGTTAATGGAACAGGCAATGGTAAGAGATCTTCACACAGCGGCTTCTCTACAGAGCAGACATCATCAAACCATGGAACAAGCGGTGGTAAGAGACCTCCACACAGCAGCATCTCTTCAGAGCAGACAGAAGATAATCGAACAGACAATGGTAAGAGATCTTCACACAGCGGCTTCTCTTCAGAGCAGGCAGCGGCAGACAATGGAACAGGCAATGGTAAGAGATCTTCACACAGTGGCTTATCTTCAGAGCAAACAGCAGATAATGGAACAGACAATGGTAAGAGACCTTCGCACAGCAGCTTCTCTTCAGAACAGACAGCAGCAGATCATGAAACAGACAGTGGTAAAAGACGTTCACACAGCAGCAGATAATGGAACGGACGATGGTAAGAGACAGGATAGGCAATGGTCAAGAAGTCTTTTCAGCAGTTCCTATACAACACACACTGGATAAACAATGGTTAGAGAGCTCTCTTCAGCTCGAGCCTCACAGATCACTGGGGCCAACGGGTGGAAGCAGAATTATACACCCACACTTGTGCATGCAGTAAATCGCTTCAAAGAGTCACACATGTTCACTTCACACTGAGCACTGCAGTCCACAACAAACTCACAGTAAATAAGGCTCCCACTCGCGGTCCCAGCCGGCGTCCTCTCCCATTGATAGATCTGAATATCCAACGCTGTGAGGAGTATACTACAAAAAGATTTCAGTCAATATCTTGACTAATTTAGAGCCACTGACTGGTACAACCAAACGAATATTGAAGATAAAGGGCTTCACAGAAGAATATCAAAGAGGCACTTAACTGCTGCATAGATGATGTGGATGCTCAGCCACTCTTCAATCCTTATCGCTTTCACTTTATAGATCCATTCTTCCAGTTCCCCGAGACGCTGAGAATAAAGATCCGCCTTCACGCCGCGTTAATCCTTCCCGCTCCGTATTCACCGCTCTTCACGCCAGAATGCCCTTTTTATAATGCACATAGTGGACACGTGTCCCAATCACTGTTAACTTTCCTCCTGTCGCACAGCTGATGCTCGTCTCTTCTTTTAGTAGCTGCGCCCGGACGCAATACATGGGGGAAACCCCGGAACCGGAATAATAGTTCCTCTTTGTCCACCACCCCGTGACACTTTTCTTTGAGAAAAGAGCAAAGAACGGCACTTAAGTCATTCTTAAAAAAAGGAAGATGTGTTCGTAGTTTTGCCGGCCAGATATGGCAAAAGTTGAATCTATCAACTAGCTCCGCTGTTGGGAAAACGCTCTGGTTGGTTGAAGCGCTGTCCTATGGCGTGCAGAGGGAATTTGAAAGACAGCCGTTTATCCTGCCCCTCGGATTGAGCCGTGTCTATGGTGAGTTGCCAGACCTAACATCTTGATGTAGGTCTTGCTTGCCAGGCTAATGGTGACATTTAACTAGTGAAAATACAATTAAACATATCAAGAATTATAGTTTTTACTATTTGAATTTCAATTCTTGATATCTAGAATTTGTATTTCTGCGAGTTATGACGTCATAGTTGATATCAAGAATTAACATTTTTACTAGTGGAAATCTAATTACTGATATCAAAAATGGCCATTATTACTAGCAGAAATCGAATTCCTGATATCAAGAATGAGCATTTTAACTACTGAAAATGTAATTGTTGATATCAAGAATTCATATCCTGCGAATGATTAGAAATCAAAACTGTTTGCCATATCAACAATGCATTATGCTACGTACCAGTGACGTGCGGTGATGTCTTAAAGAGGCTAGGCACTGAGTTATGAAAGCCAGATTACCTGATTTATTGTTTAGGCTAATAATATGTAATAACAGTAAACGTTACGCACAAGCACGGCATATCAAGAAATGTACAAATCAGGATGTATATTGTGTACTCTCTCTCTCTCTCTCTCTCTCTCTCTCTCTCTCTCTCTCTCTCTCTCTCTCTCTCGCACATACACACACACACACACACACACACACACGCACGTCGCACACACAGTCGCACACACACACAAGCGCGGCACAGGCACACACCGGTAGTTAATGTCCACTCCAGCATCAGAATGCAACCATTCTTAATCCTTAATTGTTGCACAGCGGCCAATTATGTTTATCAGTCAGCAAAAGTAAAATAACACACTGCTCAATTGAATATGAAGGCAAATGGCTTACATTAATTCAACCACATTTATCAATTCAATATTAAGCCTAAAATAGTTTTTGACTCACCAATCGGTAGATTATTTGTACATAAAATCCATCCGCCGCTCTTTCCTCGTGAATACGTCGATCACAGCTTTGTAAAACTCGTTTTTACGGGCCTTCAGTTTGCAAAGTCTCTAATTTTGAATTAAAATCGAGCTTGGAACTCTGTGATCACGGCCGGTGCTGTCATTTTGACTTTGAGTTTGGCGGGTATCAGGTATGTAGGCTAGCTGTGGTGTAACGTTAATGACGTTAGCTGCGCAAATGTCCAGTAATATCTCGATTTTAATTGGTCCACGTCTGATATGTAACGGAGATGTTTACGGGCATAGCATATTTACGTCCAAAGGCACAGCAGATTTGTGCTTTTTGCCGTACATGTTAAAGAATACAGGATCGAAGTGCGAATGCGCAACATGGGTTTTTCGCTTGTCGTCTGCAATGAATGGATAGTAAAAGCACTGCTTATTCTACCATTTGTTTTTTATTTGATTATGCTTAACCGCTACATTTGTCATCATAACGTCTAAACAATTGGAATAACACACATATTGCATATATAAATAACAAGAATAAACAGTAAAAATACAAATACAAGTTTATCATTTAATAAACATTTTTATTTTTGTATTTTGGCAGGGTAGGCAGTGCCTAGTTTGCCTACCCAGACCGCACGTCACTGCTACGTACTGATTTAAGCATCTGATCTCAAATTCAGCTGTCTCTACACATTTAGGGACAATTGTTATACACATGTATGCAACACAATGTAAACCAAAATTACATACAATATTCCTTATTTACATATAGTCTGGTGTAAATTTATGATTTACCAGTATTTCTGAAGAGGTTCCCTCTTCTGCAGTCTCTGGTGAATGTGACATAGGTGTAAGATAATTACTTAATTCTGACAGATCAACTTATTACAACCGAGCAAATGACTCGTTCGCGGTTCATTTGAACTGGCTGTAACTACCAACTCTGCAACGGATATAAATATCCGAACTATAGTGAAACACTAGTTAGCAAGGTAACTTAGATCAGCAGTTTAAGACATTAAATTCGTAAGCACATAACACAAGTAACACTTCTCCTTAAAATAAAAACAAGACTTTATTGATTATTCTAACACATAAAACTAATATCTAACACAAACACACACACACACACACACACACACACACACACACACACACACACATTCTTACGAGTTGCAGCAAGAAAGAGAGTGAGGAAAGAATGAGTTTTAAGAGTGAGATGATGAAATCCTAAGTTTCTATTTCTTATCAGACATGACCTGGAACGAACCATCAATCATTAATTTAACCCTTCTATCGTTTCTTAGACAGGTTATTAAATTTATATCAATACACCAGTTCAGCTTAAGAGTCTGGAGGCTACTTGCCTGTCTTTGCTTTTGGGATTCCCTTTGTCTGCGTAAAAGGGGTTTCCCGAGTTTGTTGGCTGGTCTCCTCATGCCTGGGTCTGGGGCGGCCAATCACGTAGTGTGCTGGCGGATGAATGAAAGTCTTTGTTGAAGCTGGCTTTGCAGAAGAAACGTGGACCGAAATCTTGCCGCAAAACTTAACTTAGAACCGAGACTCACAATGGAAAAGAAAGGAATCTTTCTTTTTCAAAATAAACAAAAATAATTTCTGGAAGCAATTATATTCAGGCTTTATTCTATGGAAGCCCTGAACCGCATTTTGAAGAAAAAAAAGAAAACTTATCTTGTTATTTCGAGATATTAAGTCGTAATTTCAACATAATATCTCGTTATTTCAACATAAGAAGTCGTTATTTCGACAGAATATCTCGTTATTTAGACATAACTCGTTATTTCGACATAATAAGGGGACATTCTAATCTGCATTAAGCCACATTAAGAGTTCTTATAATGGTTTTCTATGGGAGGAAAATGCTTAACGTGTAATTAAACCTTGTGTTCATATTCTGGGCTCATCTGATTTTTTGTACATAGCATAGTACATTGTTATGATTTTAGTATCATAATGATTAATAAATGCACGCACAATTATCCGTGAACGTGATTTGAACAAATGCCTTTCAACTTGTGTGTGCAAAATTCAGAATTAAATGAATGACTGATGGCCATGACAGTGTGTTGAAGGTATTTTGTTGTTGTTGGGGTTTTTGTGGGGGTTTTTTTCTTTCTTTTTTTCTGAGCAAAGTTCAGTTTGCTATCAAGGTGGAATTCTTAATTACTCATGTGGAGTATAATTTCATTTGTGTGTTATTTTGATTTTATTGAAATAAAAGTGTTTCCATAGCAAATTTGTGCAAGTCATTGACTGAAATCATATATGATTAGTATATGCAGAGGTGTTGTATTATTGAATGAAAATCATGTATTAGAATTATATTATAAATATAGAAATATTATAGCTGTAATATGATAAATTAGGTTGAAACAGGCACACCATTGCCCTATAAAAAAAACATGAAATCTGTATGAAATACATATAAACAAATTACACAAAAAAATATATAAATCCTATATGTCTTTAATTTGACTAGCATATGATTCAATATAAGAACTTTAAATGATTTGTATATGATATACTAATATATATATATATATATATACCATACACCATTGCATACTTTTGTCATGTAAAACTCATATAAGACTTCTTACAGTATTCACTTATAATGCAAAAATCCCATACAAGTTGTATGTGTGCTATTTAGTATGAAATGGGCCATAATCGGTCTGATTTTGTATAGGACATGTATTGGCCTTACATGAAACACAGAAGGTAATTCTGTCTGATTTAAGTAAGGAAGATATATGGTAGCTGTATATGAACCATGCAGGTTTTTTTCATATGGGTTGCCTTGAAATGGGGGTAGATTTCCTGTAATGTCACTTATTGGAAACTGCAGTTAGCAGAAAGTGATCTGGTTTGACCGGTTGTGTGAAAGTAAATTCTTCTAATTTTTCAAAAAGTGGTTGGTCCCACCCACATCCAAAACAAACGCCAATGAAAATCCTCCTGAATAAGCTTTATGATTGAATCAGAGATAAACGTTATGGAGGGTGGGGCCAGATAACCTATAAATGTGGCAGTATTTACTTGACATCTCATTAAACCTGACAGTTGAGGAAACAGCAGTAATCTCACAGACCAGAAAATAAGGATGAAGATTAACACAGCTTTGTGTATTGCCGGAACCATACTTCTCAACATAGCAGGTACAATCTATACCATGAAAAAATTTGATATAAGTTTAATGAAGCATTTAATTAAATTGTTTAATAACTGACAAACAATTGAGTTCCTAAAAACCTTTGTGAACACATACACAACAGACTTGACTGAATTGATATTTCTCATGATAAATCTAAAACATTTGGATCTAAAGACTTGTGGTTAAATGCTTGTAATTGCGTTTGTAGTTATCTTTTAGAAGCTAAAATATTTTTTTTTTTTTGTTTAATATTATAATTTTGGTCTCTTTATAAATCTCATACTTTTAAAATAGTGATAATAACAATAAAAATGAATAGTGTCCAAACGTTTGACTGTCTATTATATTACTGTTTTTCAATTGTAAGTATACTGTATATCATAATAATTGAAATATTTTTATATTTCAATAATAAATATTGCATTTAAGGCGAGACACGGCAGGCAAAAACATCGATTTTCATGCAGTGGTCAATTTTGAGATTTTGGGCTAGTTTACTCCTTCAATATGTGTTCTTTCAAGCTGCTATAAAGAAAACGTTGAAAATATACATTAAGATGTTTATTTTATTACATTTTGTTTACTTGCGGCAGTAAGTTTCTCCCGAATTTACCAGGAAGTTAGCATTACAACGCGACACGCCGAGCTCCGTCTGTTTACTGAAGTCTGTCATGACCAGTATCACTGTGAAGCTCTGAGTCTCCTGCACAACGCTATGTAACCCAAACATGGGCATTTCCTTTCTATCAGTAACCAATCGTGAATGTCCAAAGGGGGATTTAAAGCTACGACGATTTCTCATTTAGATCTATTTAAATCTTTAACTGCCATTTTCTCAAAATGAGTTTTTGTCATTCTCCAGTAGAAACATCTCAGCCTATGTAGCACCTATGTACACCAAACTTTCCAGTTATACACTTAGCAGTATTCTGAAGATATTTTCAGAGGGATTTGTTAATAAATCATTCCTGGCCTGATTTATGTGACATTTTAATCAAAAAAATATGGTGAAAATCAATTTTTTATGGCTATGGACAGCATATTTAGATTTTATAGGTAATGAAAGTATATATCCTGAAATCCCTCTGAGTTTTTATTTTCATCTTGTGTGTAAACAAAATGAAAAAATAATTTTTCACCTGGCTTTATCATATGTTCAGATCTATCTACCGAAAATATATGCAAAATCGTGCATATTTAATGAGATAATGCCTAATTTGCATAATTAAACATACAAATTTCTAAAACTTGTAATACATTTTTTTTATATACTTGTGAAAGTAATCAACTGAGGAAGTTTCATGGTGATATCTATTATTTTAAAATTTTACCCTATTCACCTGTAGTGTCTCGCCTTAAAATTACAACTAGCTAACAGTTTATAGCTATATATTTTTTTCATAGATTGATTTAAATTGCTATATGTCTAAAATCAAGTCAAGTCACATTTAAAAAAAAAACGTTTTTAAAGCATATTTATTTTAGGGTGACCATATTTTAGTTTTCAGAAAAGAGGACAGGGCGTGGTTAAGGGGTAGGGGCGTGGTTGGGGATGAATGCCTCAAAAAATACTTGACAAAAAAAGTCGGTTTCATGTTTTGTGTGCAAAGGCAAGCGCCAGTCAATTAGTACACGATTAATGGTCCCATGAAAAACATTGAAAAACAGACATTTTCATGAATCTATAATCTATATTTTTGTCTTGTTTCCAGTCCAAATATCTTAAAATTCTTAAATAAAGAAGCATTTACCAAAAGAAGCATTTACCAAGAAGCATAAGTAAAATGACATAAGAAATTCTATCTTGTTTTCTGATTTAAAAAAAATTAAAATTAAGTGTGTTTTTGCTTAAATCTAGCAAAATGATCTGCCAATGGGGTAAGAAAAATAATCTTGTAACTTAACTAAACTTCATTTAATGTTTTTTTATTTTTATTTTTTTAGAAAACAAGATATCATTTCTTATGTCATTTTTCTTATCTAGTAAATACTAAGGAATTAAGAAAAGCATTTTTTTGCAGTGTAGTCTTTTATACATTGAAACTTCAGTATCTGTCAAAAACGGACAACTTGTAATGCAGAAGGATTTTCTGTATATGAGACGAAGTTTTATCTTGTTTTCATGCCAATGGTGCATGCAGGCACTGATGTTAGTTTAACAGTAACACTTTATCAGCTCTGTACAAATGACTGTCTACTTTGTCTTTGTCTACCCACACAGGTTCCCTCTGCCAGTTAGATGGTAAGTTGTCATAATGACCATAAAACTCTTGTTCCACGCAGAATGTGTCTTCTATGTCTGTGAGGCATTTTAAGGAATTCTCATATTACTTTTTCTCTCATTAGTATGTGGTCAAGCCCCCCTAAACAACAAGATTGTTGGAGGGGGGGATGCAAAGCAAGGGTCTTGGCCGTGGCAAGTCAGCATTCGTCTCGGGGAAAGCGGTTTATGTGGTGGGAGTCTAATCAATAAAGACTGGGTTTTATCTGCAGCTCACTGCTTCCAAACGTATGTTGGCATCTTAAATTAAGCTTAAAGGGATAGTTCACCCAAAAAATTAAAATTATCCCATGATTTACTCACCCTCAAGTCATCCTAGGTGTATATGACATTCTTCTTTCAGACAAATATAATCGGAGTTATATATATAAAAAAAAATACTGGCTCTTCCAAGCTTCATAATGGCAGTGAATGTTTTTTTGCTATTTTGAAGTGCATCCATCCATCATAAAAGTGCATCTATCCATCATAAAGTGCTCCACACAGCTCCAGGGGGTTTATAAAGGTCTTCTGAAGCGAAACGATGTTTGTGTAAGAAAAATATCCATATTTAAAAGTTTATAAAGTAAAATAACTAGCTTCCGGCCAAACGAATATACTGGGCCCTATCATACACCCGGCGCAATGCAGCGTCATGTGCGACGCAGTGTTTTTTGCTAATTTCAGCCCGACGTAGTCTGACGGCCATTCACTGCCATTATAAAGCTTGGAAGAGCCAGGACATTTTTTAATATAACTCCAATTGTATTCATCTGAAAGAAGAATGTAATTTTCATTTTTGTGTGAACTATCACACTAAGATACAATTGTAAATTGATAATTGTGGGATTAAAGTTGACTTTCTCTATTTACAGCTACGGTGCATCTGACATTGTGATGTACTTCGGGCGTCAGAGCCAATCGGGCTCAAACCCTAATGAGACATACAGGACAGCGAGTCGAGTTATCAAGCATCCTGACTATAACAATCCCAAGTTTTCTAACGACTTAGCGCTGGTCCAGCTCTCCTCTTCTGTGAATTTCACTGATTACATTAAGCCAGTCTGTCTGGCGGCTGCTGGTAGTGTATTTCCTGGAGGTGCAGAGAGCTGGGTGACTGGATGGGGAACCCTACAGCCTGGAGGTGAGTGAATATTTGTTTGTCAATTAATTGAAAGAAAAGAATACAAAAAAGAATACAGTAACCCTCAACAATTTACCTAGAAATGTTTTTTAAAAGCTGTCAAAATATATCCTCTGAATGTGTCACAGGCCAGAATCCTGACATACTGCAGGAGATTATGTTACCAATTGTCAACAGCAGTGCCTGTTATAAAGCTTATGGAGGGATCATCACAATCACAAGCGAAATGATTTGTGCTGGATTTTTAAATGTGGCAGGGAAAAGTTCATGTCAGGTAAGACATCATTTTGATATAAAGCAATTTACAAAACTACTGTCCAGTTTTCGGTCACCTGCACACTTCACACTGCCAACCTAGTTGCTCAGTTAAACTCTTTAAGTCGTTACTCCACTGATCATGAATTCATACACTACAACTGCTTACTACACCTGATCTGCAGAGAAAAGCATGGAGTTGCAGTCCCAGACTATTATAAGGGATAGTTCACCCAAAACCTTCTAGAACCTTCTGAAACAGTTTGCAGCTCGAGTCAGCACAGATCTACAAGTTACTCAATCAAAACTCACTTTCTGACGTGCCCGACAGTCACTCTGACTCCAAATGAGTTAAAAAAAAACAAACGGCGTATATGATCCTATGATGCTGGTTTTTGCCAACTCATTCAGCGCTCCAGTTACTCCAACTGTCCATTGAACTGAGAACAGTACGGATATGTCCGACAGTACGGATAAAGGCGCCAAAATGTATGTTTCTGTTATATTTTGCTGAAAAGCATAAAGAATAACATATAAAACATATTGGAAATATAACAGGTATCCGATGGCAGTAGTTCTCGAGTCAACAGAAGTTCACTGATAATGGTTTCTCGTAGTTCTCATGTAAAAAGAAATTTGATTAAGTTGATTTATTCACTTTATTTGCTTTTAAATATCCGCATTTCACATCATTATTGGGTGCTTTAATAATCGGATGAGTTGACTTGATTGAAATGAACCGTTTCGCTTTATAAGACCTCACATCGTCAGGAGCCACGGGTATTAATTTTATGTTGCCTGTATATGCTTTTTTGATTCTGAAAATTATGGTAACTGTGGATTTGCATAAATAAATAAATAAATAGAGAGAAATACTGCCAAATAGACAACTGAAACATACAATCTGTCCATCTGTCCACCAAAGCATTTCTTAGTCTTCTGAAAATGCCCAGCTTGATACGCTTAACAGCGCTTTGAAGGCACAATCCACGGAAGTAATGTGCTACTTAGTATCTTATTTCACAGATAATTAATTTTAGGAACAATTACTGACCTGCAATATTAACTTCACCTACATTATTATTTATAGTCGACAAGGATGTGACAGTTGGCCAATGTGGTCTTTGTCCTCACGCATCCTCCACTGTGATTGGATGGCAAAAACTGACAGTGAGTAGTGCTGCGTTTCACCTATAGACTGTTTAAAAAAAAAGATGGACTATGCATCTCACTGTAGGAAAATAAAGCCAAAATCTCCCAGAAATGGCCGCTGTCATATTGTGCTGATGACATCAGTTGGAGCCAGAATCTGCGCAGATGAAGCTGCAGTATCAAGGTCTCTCCCAAACTCCTGTAGACTCAATCACAAGCCTATCACATCCTGTCTATGTTCAATCATATGTGCAGATGTATGCATATCTACCTATGCAGCAGCATGCATTTATTGGCTTGTATTTCCTATTTCTCTTATCACCCTGTGCAACTGTGAAGGGTAAAAAAAAGTTTCTTTACAAATGTATAGCAATAGTCTTCCTTCCAGCTGTTGCACAACTTTGCTCCAAAATATAAATCTAGAGCGGTTGGGAAAAGCTGCGCAAGTGTACAGCTTTAATTGGCATTGGCTGTACAGCCTGTAAATTATCTGGTAAAACATTTATTTAATGTATGTTAGATGTGCAGCAGCAGCATGTCTTACATGCTCACAGGAATGTGTGTGAATGTATTGGCAGTAGCAAATCACGGTACTCAGTAGCAGCAGTGTAGCCGATCTATTCCGAAAGACCAAATACATTAACATTGCCATATCCATTATATGCTAAGATCTATTATCATGCCAATCTCTCTGAGACAGAAATACCTAGTTCTGGCATGAAACTCTAGATAGTGCAGGCTGATAGGTCCATAACTCAATTTGGTTGCGATCACATTGTTATCTACATAGCACAGCTGATTGTTTGCTGTTGCGGTATTATTATGGTAGTATTTGATTTACTGTTAGCTGTCTTCAGTGCGCTTTCAGAAACCCTCCACCCTCCCCAGCTCCACCTGTATAGTTCTGCTACAGGGTTATTTCATGTATGTTACATGTGCAGCAGCAGCATGTCGTGAATGTATTGGCAGTAATAAGTCTCGGTACAGATCTATTCCGCCAATACCAAATACATTAACATTGCCATATCCATTACAATGCCAATCTCTCCAAGAATTGTAATGACAGAAATAACTAAATTAAACCAAACGTGTTCAAAAAACTTACTTTTGAACATCCGTCATCATGGTAAGAACTACCTAAAATGACAGAAACCATCTTTGGGAAAATATTGGATTTTTTTGTTTGGCTCACGTCCCATTCGTTTACATGGAGAGGACAGGGACCTATACTGCAGCCAGCAACCAGGGGGCGATCAAAATGTTTTGGCTTCACTTTTCAGGATGTGTGCGGCACACTTGGTTTTACTCAAAGTCTAACATTTTGGGCTGAAAAAATCTTTGGTGGACACACGGCTGGCATACTTTTACCTTTCGGCTACACTGTTGCATACATGTGTCTGTAACAGTTGTTCACTGTATATTGTCAGAAATATAAATGCTGAATGTTTGTGAATACAGGGAGACTCTGGAGGTCCATTGGTCAGTAGGAACAGCTCCCGGTGGATTCAGTCCGGCATTGTGAGTTTTGGTGCAACACGATGTGATGACCCCAGATATCCCAGTGTGTTTGCCAGAGTTTCTCAGTTCCAGAACTGGATCACATCTTACATGGGCAGCAACCCTCCTGGATTTGTTGCGTTCAACTCCAGTGGATTCAGTTCACTCAACCTCCTTTTATTTACCATTTCTCTCACATTCTCCATCATTCCTCTCACCTTCTCCCAGTATCTCTCTTCCTAAAGATAGTTTGAACAGTAATTCTAAGGGTTCTTTGATGAAGAGGATCAAAGGGTTCTTTGTGCTGTTCATGCTCTCACACAGAGATACAAAGAGCAGTTATACTGTTATTTTTGGTCATTTATTTTTTATCTTTTTAATAAAGTACTATTCTTGAAAAGCTATCCTATTGACATTATAAGGGCATAAATTAATGAAGTTCAGCATGCTTGTGTCCTCTGAGATTAAGGATGTTTGCAAAACTACTTGAGATCGACTGATCTTGTTTGTTTTATAACAGTACCGGTTATTTTTATGTTTATATGTCTGATAACTAATAAATAACTGAAATAGGGTCTGAAGCTCTGCAATGTGATCAGGGATACTGGTAGTGGAAAATGTAATCAATTACCATGTTGTAATCACACTGTCTTAACAGAATAAATACAAAAGAAGGAACTGACATGGGGAAGATTCTCTCTCTCTTCAAAATCTTTTGTAACATAATAAAAAAAACCTTTACAATCACTTTTAATCAATTTACATCCTTGCTGAATGAACTTAATGTCCTCAAAAAATATCTTGCTGACTCCATACTTTTCAACAGTAGTGTACACAAATATACTAAGCAGCATAACTGTTCAACATAATAATAAAAAAAAATATTAGAATTAATTCTGAATGATCATGTAACACTGAAGACTGGAGTAATGATGCTGAAAATTACAGAAATAAATTACTAAATTTTTAAATATATTATGTAGCGTTTATACGCCCACGTATAAATATAATTAATTATTATTCATAACTAATTATGATCAATAATTAATAATTTAATTATTTTCAAAATTTACTGTAACAGAATCAATAATATGATCATTTATCAGTTCATCCAATGAACAGAAGGCATAAACAATTATTAACTCTAGGAAATATAATATCTTCCTGGCCAAGAAAGAATAACCCCCTAACAGTAAATTAAGAAATAGGGTAAAAGCATAGGTAACTTTTGATCGAAGTTCAAGACAATAAATTTGATAAGCACATACACAAGCAATATCTCTTCAAATACAAACAATACTTTATTGATTATATACTAACACATACAGCTAATCTCTAACACAAACACACACACACACACACACACACACACACACACACACACATTCATACGAGTTGCAGAAAGGAAGAGAGTGAGGAAAGAGTGGGTTTAAGAGTGAAAGGATGAAATCTCACGATTCCATATGCACTTAGACATGACCTGGAACGAACCATCAATCATTAATTTTAACCCTTCTATCGTTTCTTAGACAGGTTATTAAATTTATGTAAATACACCAGTGCAGCGTTTAGTCTGGAGGTACTTGCTTGTCTTTGCGTTCCTTTTTGGGAATTCCCTTCATTGCGTAACAGAGGGTTTCCCCGGGTTCGTTCGTCGGCTGTGGTCTCCTTGTGCCTGGGTCTGCGGCGTTCCAGTCACGTGTTGTGCTGGCGGATGAATTGAAAGTCTTTGTCTGAAGCTGGCTTTGCAGAAGAAACGTGGTCGGAATCTTGTCGCAAAACTTAACTTAGAACCGAGACTCACAACGGAAAATAAAGTAAAACTTAGAAAAGGAAAGAAGATTTAGACTAGAGTAGTAAGATGGCTTGAATAAAGCTGTTGAACCCGTTCTTCTGATCTTAATTTGGGTTCCTCGGTCTGCGCGTTTGTTACATGGTTAGGCTTCTGCCGGAACTTAGAGAGCGAGAGCACAGAGAGAGCTTCGAGAGCAGCGAGAGAGAGAGCTTAGAGAGAGTTAAAGTTTTTGGGTCTAAGGGTTTTAACCTAAAAGTTTGTCCCCCCTCTTGAAGAGATCGGACCAATTAGACACTGCCTTTGTTTTCCTCATCGTAAATCATGCATTATCTGGGGTGTGTTCTAGCAGAAAGAATAGAGGCCACAGTTTAGACATGCTTTCTAATTAAAAGAAGATCAAAACATATTACACAGATATCATTCAACCCATCTTTTGAATCACGAGCATACGATCATACTGGTATGAAACACAACACACTTTCATTCAAAACATCTAACAGTTATAACCATTAAATGACTTACATGGGATTAACGCATATTAAATGGACACATATATCGTAGAAACACATAGAATGATGTATGATGTTTTTATAAGTCCATTGAAAATTGTTCTTGAATGAGTTTTATGGATTTTGATATGTAAAAGTCTTTTGGTGTGTAAAGTGTATGGGCTTGGAAACACCCTGAGGTCATGGGTATTTCCTGCTGAAATCTGTTTGTCTCTCTCATGGGACCAAGATGGGGTCTGTTAGCCACAGGGGTCATGTGACCTCTTGTTAGGGCCCTGAGCAGTAATCATCTCTAAACCGATTCGTCTTGCAAAACTATCAAACGTTGACCAGTTCTTCCTTAAGTTAACCAATAAAAGTCTTTGGTAAGCAGACTTTCTGGAGACTGGGTGATTTATGGCTCTGGTTCGTGAGGACTCTTGTGTGAGACCTTGGTCTCTGTCTTTCTCTTAACCAATCAGTAATTTCGGCAACAAAGATAGTATTGACCAGTTATTTCGTTAGTGCTGGGGGTCAGTTTTAAACAGCCCGACTAGTTGGCGCCTGGCCCCGATGACAAGATGGATGAGGATCATGAGACGTTCTGAACAAGTCTTCCCCCCCCCTCATTCTTCGAGAAGCAGAGAATTTGAATTAATATTCAAAAAGAAGATGCGTCGGTGGTTGGTTCCTTCTCATTGTTGTTACAATTAATAGAAAACAGCTATTTTAATTGTAATAATATATCAGAAAATATATTTTGTGATACTGTTTTTATTGTATTGTTGATCAAAGCATGAGCAGAGATTCCTTTAAAAAAAACAAAGAATCTTTATTTATATATATATGTAAGCCCGTATATCGGTCCAATGGCGGTCTCCAATAATACGGGGAAGGTTGCTGTGCGTTACTGTCTTTCCTTTTACGCAACACAACAAGATTAAATGAAATACATGTTCTCATTTGTATTACCTCGTTATTTCATCTGACTCCATAAATGAAAAAGGTTTTAATGATATCTGAGCACCATTAAAAGTGAGCAAATGTTTGATTATTCTTTTTAACTTTTTAAGTATATTTTACCCATTCCAGATTAGGAAACTATGTCGCTCAGACAGAGGTCCTCATGTCTTCTGTTTAACGCCATCAGGGGTGGTGATGGCGCAGTGGATAAGACACAAGCCTTTGGTGTGAGAGACCCGGGTTCGAATCCACTGTGAGACACCAATGTGTCCCTGAGCAAGACACTTAACCCCTAGTTGCTCCAGAGGCGTGCGACCTCTGACATGTATAGCAATTGTAAGTCGCTTTGGATAAAAGCGTCAGCTAAATGAATAAATGTAAAATGTAATGTAAAATGTAAACGTGGGTCTCACGTTCACAAGCTCATCAGTTTAGTCATCAAACAGAGGTAATTGCTATACCTGAGATCAGTCACATTCACGTTTACACAAAGATACTTTGGTATAGCCCCCATGGAATTGCATACACTTTAATTTAAAAATGGTCTCTGTCTCATATAGCCTTGTTATTTGTACACGCTGTGACTATACAGATCACAACATGTAAATAGGAAAATGTTTGCATTATTTTGTCACTTATTGGGATTAGTATGCTACCATTATCCATTTACATCCAGTCTTTGTGCGAAGCTAGGCTAGCGGTGGGTGCGTCAAATAACACTTACAGAACGCACAGAAATGAAAAAGGTATGTATGGACTTATCTAACTCTGGGGGATACTGTGAATAAGCTAAAGTCCCAAAAAGTCGGAGTGTTCCTTTAAATCACTTGAGTTACATGGATTACTTTCATGCTGCCTTTTCTTGTTTATGTAAGCAATACGGTACGAGAGGCTGTGCTGTATCGTGAATAAGTAACGGCTGAAGGGCGTTGTTAGGCACGACGCGAAGCGGAGTAACCCCTTCAGCCGTTACTTATTCACGATACAGCACTTGCCTTGAGTACCGTATTGCTTTTATAAAACGGTTGCCACACAATACAAATATTAAAGCCGAAAAATATTTATCTATGCAACTTTCATGAAGTAAAATCACTAAAAGCATTCCTTCCACTGGAAAAAATAGTCCCTGACCGTAAACTGCAACAGAAGTTACATACATTATTTCGCCAATAGATGGCGACAAAGACTATCTTATGAATGAGTCAGTCGGTAGAGAAGACTTTTATATTGAAAAGACTCAAACTTGTTTTCACGGAGAAGGAAGACGCAACTGACAGATGACTAACTATAGGCACGGGAAACCCCCTTAACGGTTAACTGTTAAAAGGACAAGATATCGCAGCAGACATTCAAACAGATTATTTTATTATGAATATAGGACTGACCTGAAGGAAAATGCAATGTCTACTGTGAATGCAGGTAACTTTACACTCGCTTTCTCGCTTCAATGAACAATAGGCAATGAGATCACACGTTTAAGTTGCTAAGAGTGGTTACTAGGGGTGTTGTAGTGATACATAGAACCATTGGGTGAAGCGGTCATAGCCGTGTTTTATCATGAATAAAGCACAGCTATTGACCAATCAGAATCAAGGATTGGAACTAACTGTTTTATAAATCCCTTATATTCATATTTTTTCATATTAAATTAATTTTATTTACTCTGCTATTGCTACATTACTGTTTAACCTTATGATTGTGCACTTTATTGTTTTAACATGTTAGATATCAGAGGGAATGTCTCCGGACAGTGTTGTGAAGCAGTAATTTTCCATTGTCTTTGCTTTGGTAAAATAACAACTTGTTGAATTTGTGCTATCAGGTGAAGTCAAACTGATCACTGAGAAAGTTTCAACTACGATTATTTAATAAAGTAATTTTTACCATGACTTTGTCTGTTGATGATAAGTTATGTATATCACACAAAACCTACCTCTTAACAGCATCTGGTAAATAGGTGAAAATATATCAGGTGTGAGTGTATGCTGATGATCTTTTTACCAGGCAAGTCTTCAGGATGTTTCCAAACTTTTCCCTCATAAACAAACAAAGGCAGACCTTTAAGAGTTGTAGCCTTTCTTTAAAGCTCCAATATGTAGGAATTTTGTAATAACATTTCCGAAAATAACTTGCACAGTGTGATATATTTCCTCCAGTTGTGTACTTACAATATCTCAAAAGTCTCCAAAGAATTTTTATTTCAGAGAAATTCCGATTTGAAATAACTGGCCGTCCCGGAAAAGAAATGTTGCGCCTCAGTGACGCAATGTCCGCTCTATCCTTTTTTTCCGGTGTGGACCATGTGATAGGATATTCCACCACACCGGGTTTTTTTTTTTTTTTTTTTTTTCTTTCTTTTTTTACAACAACTTTATTGAGGTTTTTTTTCTTATCACAATAAACAATAAAGACGTCTGACAAAGAATAAAAAAGAATAAAATAAAAAATATGACCCACCACACCGGAATTTCGCATGGTCAAATGCGGAAGTGGTGGTTAAAGCGTTATAGCCATAGACTGTATGGTTATAGCTGTTATGGATCACGAACTCTTTGGCAAGTATTGAAGTGCCAACAAAACGAAAGCGTCCATATTCGGATACACGCGGAGTCGCGGACTGTGTGACAAACGGAGGAATAAAACCCGGATAAATATCGGCCAGGCGTTTTCGAGATGGAGAGAGCTGCGCGACAATCTTGGACTTGACAGAAACTCTCTCGCGAGTGTATTGAGACAGGTAAGACATGCAACTGTCAATAATAGCACTTATAAACAAAGTTATATTGCTCTTTGTACTTTGGTAAGGCTTTTTATCACGTGTGGTGACCGAGATTATGGCAGTACAATTAAATACAATCGGATATGATGTTAAAAAAATATATTTAGTCATTACTTGCAAATGTTCGTTCAAATTTACTTTTAGATATTGGTTTGAACACGTTAAACAACACGGCATTAACCATAAAAACGTAAAACAACACAACATTAACCAAACAAATCATTTGACAAATAGCTGTATGTTGTAACGGGATAATAGGCTATAGCATAACATTTCACGTTCCTTGCAGTTCATTAAAGGAGAACTCCGGTCAATTTTAACATTGAGCTCATTTTTTTTGTACATTTGGAGTGCTGTCAATACAGAGAACAACGACAAAAATTGGTGTTGCCTACACCGAGTTATTCTATTTTTAAAATTGGCACCCTGTTGACTTCAATGGGGCAAGTACTAAACCTGCTTTTAGCCTCTTAGGCTACGTTCACACTGCAGGGCTTAATGCTCAATTCCGATTTTTTGAAAAAATTCGATTTTTTTGCAAGGCCGTTCACATTTCCAATTAAATGCGACCTTTTGTGATCTCCTGTGTGAACGTGAAATGACCCAGAAGTGACCCGCATGCGCAGAAGAGTACTCAACGGTCAACGACGTCACTTGTTGTTTGCGGAAGTAGCTAAACTTGAACTAACTGTGATTCTCTCTCTCTCACACACACACACACACACACACGAGCGCGCGCAGCGACCGTTACACAAGAGCCAGACAGCAGCCGCTGACCTATCTAATATCAGATTCAGCACAAATAAGTTAACATAACGTATATATAATGGCCGTGGGCTTTTTTTTTTTTTTTTAAATTAACGGGCTCGTCGAGGTCGACCCGTTCGGCAGATTTACCTCAGCTCGACGAATATGCAGTCCGTTTTCAAACCGACGACTACAGAATTATGACGTTTTTCCCGTATCAATGACGTGCGGGTCGGATACATGCGACCTGGCCGTTCAGACTGAAGTCGCATTTCAAAAGATCGGATATGTATCGGATTTGGGACCACATACCCAAGTGGCCTGGGTCGCATTTGAAAAGATCGGATCTGTGTCGTTCAGACTGTCATGAAAAGATCAGATACAGGTCGCATAGGGGCAAAAAAATCGGAATTGGGTCGTTTCAGCCTGCAGTGTGAACGTAGCCTTAACATCCTTGATGTGTCATTACAAGTGCACAGAAAATGTGAGTGATTCCTTCTGAGTGAACACGAGTGAGTCTGACTGCAGTAGATGTGAAAGATATGTATAAAAATGATGTTATTTAAGCCAGCGCAAATACCTTTGTTTACATCCTGTTTTTCGGTTGAAGTCCAAAGTAGTCGATTGCCGAGTTCACGCGCGTGATCATAGGTATTAAACCTATGCGTGTGAACTCTGCAATCGACTACTTTGGACTTGTAATGACACATCAAGGATGTTAAGAGGCTAAAAGCAGGTTTAGTACTTGCCCCATTGAAGTCAACAGGGTGCCAATTTTAAAAATAGAATAACTCGGTGTAGGCAACACCGATTTTTGTCGTTGTTCTCTGTATTGACAGCACTCCAAATGTACAAAAAAATTAGCTCAATGTTAAAATTGACCGGAGTTCTCCTTTAATTATGATGACATAAAATAATACGATCAGACATACAGGTAGTACAAAAACGAATAAATTACCTCATCCGTGATCATGATTCATTAATTCCATGTAGATATATCGCTAGATGGTGAAAACGCATTAAAAACGACATCTCCCATCGTCACCTCCTTCATAGCGTCATCAAGCTTCGCCTTTGTTATTGTTGGAAACTGCGCCCTCTTGTGGTCAAATACCAAAGTCGCATACTGGAGCTTTAAGCAAGCACAATGGAGTTTCTGTGTCTGAAAGACAGAAAAACAAATACGGAACAAGTTATATACAAAGAGAAGCATGGGAATTACCTTGAAAAAGAGATGGCACCATTCAGCCTTTAACCAGAGAGATATGATCACATGCAAAATAATTACTTGATGATAAAGTTGGTCTAGGAGGATCTTCATCTCATCTCCATACGCTCCACCACTTGCTCTGTACAACTAGATGTGTATTCATCTAACGAAGAGAAAAAGGTGCTCTTCGGATTAGTTTGTGTGATCCTGTAATACTCAGCAGAGACCAAACAGAGAAAAACATTGTTAAAACAGTAAGAGTTAAGTAAACCAACACAAGTAAATTCAGTTCAGCTAATTAAAAGTAAACTCACATGATCTTTTAAAAAAGAAAGGCCACTGTTTTAGCACATCCAAGGATCGTGTCACTGTACTGATGTTCTTTAGTCTAAAAAGGACAAATACAACAGAACCCCAAGATACACATTTTTATATAAAAAAAAAAAGTTACAGTAGGTTAATTTAACATGTAGTAAAAATAATACAGAAATTGAAAAATCAAATGTGAAAAAGAATCAATGTATGGTTTTCACTGTATTAATTACAGATATTAAAAATACAAAAAGTTATTATAAGAGCAGCGAGTGATTTTGTCTTTTGTTAAGGCCATCCTTAAAAATATTCTTGTTTGCTGTAACCTGACCGACCCTGTCAATTTAGGACCGACCCAATTAATTATTTTTATCAATTAATTAAATTATTATTATTATTTTAATTAATTAATTATTTTCCCTTTTAGTCCGACCGACTTGCCGGTTGTAAACTTGCGTTAAGACGACCGATTTTTTTTTACTCTTTAAACAACTATATAAATGCAATAAAATGATATTAATTACATGTTAGTAAGTATTGTGAATATAAATTGCCCATAGGCCTACATACAAACGTAGGCTACGCTCTTTCTTTTAAATAAAAACCCGTGGTGTCATCTATGACTATAAGGGCTGTGTAGGCATGGTGGAAGGAGGAACGCCGCCGCCTACAGCCTATGGCCGCCGCCGATCTATCCCGCTTCTAAAAGCAGAGCTGCCAACTCAACGCATTCAGCGCGAGACTCTTCACACGCTCACGCCACACATCCGTTTTGTCACGCAGAGAAAAATCGCGGAGCAAAGAGGACACGAAGACCATCAAACAAGACAGAGCAGGTTACTTTTGATATCAAACAGGAGAACAATTGTGTCACAGAACGTTACATTTAAACCATTTAATGACCAGCAGCATGTTAGATGACTAAAACAAATAGATAAAGAGGAGTATTTTGCTGAATATGTGCACTGCACTTTTTTACATATTTATTATGTTTTTACTTGTGTCATTACATAATATAATGAAAACCACATTATATTTGATTTAATTAGTTATTTGTAACCTTTAATAATACCAGCTGATAGGGCTCTATATGGTTACATAGCATTATGTGGTTTTTTTTTTCATGAGAAAAAAATAACATGTGGGCTACTGTAGCCTTCCTAATATTTATCCAAAATTAGTCATTATTGAATCAAGATTTAAATCAAATCCCAAGTATTGAATTGAAATCATCAAATTTGTGTTAAGCAATACAAACAGTAGCCTACCAGTCATTGTACCATGTAATCATTGTAACATGTTGTCACTAAACTTAATAAAATTCAGTTTAGTTACCAAATGTTTTGACAACCACAATTACCCCCCCAATCCATCTGTTTCTCATGTGCAATTAAAATATCGTATACCGTGATAAAAGCTCACTCAATTAATCGCAGCATGAAAATGTGATACCGGCACATGCCTAGTAGGCTGTATGCGAAATTAAATCGAAATCGCGACACTCAGGGCCACGAACCTGTGTGAGAAGGCAGAATTGCAACACACCCCTTCCAACTCCCAGAGTTATCCTTCCCGTCCAGATCCAATGGTACCACATCTTTATATTACTATTGGGCAGTTCCTGCGTTATGGACGTGACATTTGCAGTCAAAAACTTGAAATATAAATTATCAGAAAAAGCGTTTAATACTAATATATTGAAATGTCTGTTTATACATCCATACTCCCTTAACAAACGAGTCCAGACCTTAGAAAAACATCAGTATACACATGCGTTTTATATGAGGGAAACACACTTGCGTAACGGTCCGGACGTGACACAAAAAATCTTAAACTTTTAGGTGGTAAAATATGTTTTAGTAATTCTATGAATTGGGCTGCATTCACACTGCAGGGCTTAATGCTCAATTCCGATTTTTTTGCAAGGCCGTTCACATTTCCAGTTAAATGCGACCTTTTGTGATCTCCTGTGTGAACGTGAAATTATCCAGAAGTGACCCGCATGCGCAGAAGAGTACTCAACGGTCAACGACGTCACTTGTTGTTTGTGGAAGTAGCTAAACATGGATGTCAACAGTGGAGCTTGTTTAGCGATATTAAAGTTATTTTCCCAATGGAGCAATTACAATCTTCTTGTTTTAAGAAGAAAATTCCAACGCAGAATTATGACGTTTGTCGCTTATCAATGACGTGCGGGTCGGATACATGCGACCTGGCCGTTCAGACTGAAGTCGCATTGCAAAAGATCGGATACGTATCGGATTTGGCGACAGTTGAGGAACATCTGGTGGTGGTGGTGTATTTGTCATTTGTTTGCGAGTAAGATGGTAGACAATAACGCTTTTTGTCAGACTTTACTCTAAAATTCTCTTTTTTTTATAGTAGTAGTAGTAATACTAATAATAATAACAATAATGCTAAATAATACCTACAATGAGTAGTATTTAATAAGTCAGTTTGTGTGTCAGCTCAATCATGGTATAGGAGGACATGTTTAACATTACTACTGTAATGGTGACAACAGAATAAGTGCATCACGCAAAAATAAAGGTTTACAGTAACGGACGCGACTGTTAATACGTTATTTGTAGTGACCCATGATAGATTTATTTTGTGTCTTTCCTAGAATGGGCAGTTTGTGACTTTGCGAGATAAACAACAAAGTAGCACTGGTATTACAAAACATTCAGTGGCACGCACACATACCAATCAAATACAGACATGACACAAATAACACGTTTGAAAAAATATTAATGCACTTTAATTCGTTTAATTGATATTTTAAAATATCACAAAATTAGGTTATTTATTTAGGATTTTGTGCCACAATTACGTTTACGATTAATCTGGTGTCGCAACGCGGTGACATGTTCCGCGACTCGGTGTCAGTCAGGTGTCATGTCAGTGTGTCGCGATGTCAGTGACACATGCCACTATCTACCACTGGCACATGCCAATAATGTCAGTGACACATGCCACTATCCACTGGCACATGCCAATGAAGACCGGATGTGCCACCAGATGTGCCAATACGCATAGTGACATGTGCCATTGGCTTCTGTGCGTCAGATGCCATGTCACGTAATGTTAAAACTGCTACTGGGATTTGGGCCAAATTAAATTCAAGCAATGTACATGGATAAACAATTGTCTGTTTTCCACTCAACACCATAAACCAACAAAAAAAAAAGAAAGGTTCTTATGGAGACCAAAGTTGAATGTAAAGTCCAGGAATAAAATAAAATGTAATTTAATTAAATTTAATTTAATTAAACAAAGACTCAATAGTCCTTCTGGATCCCTTGTTGTGTGTATGGTACTCAAATGTCCATATGTGTAAAGGCATTTTTGTGTTTTCTACCAGGGTATGTGCTTAGCTCTCAGTTCGAATATCGTGATGAACCACGATGATTCTTTTGAATCGTAGATCAGGGTCTGGCTCGCCATTCAAAGGTGAATCACTCAAACAGAATCAGCATTCAAAAACAAAAAAAAGTCACATTAAGCATTTCTGAATGTCAGTCATTTCTACACCGACATTTACTATCAGCTGCACAAAATGTCGGTGAGTACAAATGTTAAAGGTGGTATCAGCGATTTCAGGCCCAAACATAAATGTTCACATTCATTCATTGCAAGGTTTTCGCGTGCAGCCGTCATAGGCAGCCGTGCACGAGCGCAAAACCTCACAACACCCGCCCCTGTCGGTGATTGGTTGGAACACTATTTATTTTGGTTTTGAGTGTTTGGCTAAACCGGGTGAAAACAACTGTTTTTGTGTGCAGATCTCAGAGCCTAGGCTGCCTACAGAGACGCGTTTTTTTGACGGCATGCTTATGGGACGGGCAGCTAGCGGATCGTTAGGTAAGATTAGATGAATGTGAACATTTATGTTTGGGCCTGAAATCGCTGATACCACCTTTAATACAACATGTGACAACACTAGTGCACAGAAGCACGCTTAAACGCATAAGTTTAAATTTAAAGCTGGGGTAGGTAGGAATGGTCTAAAAAACTTATTTTTCAAATTTGTTTAGACTGTATGTATATATCAATACATAATTAAAATGTAAGTATTCTGAAAAAGAAAGTATAAAAATCGAGTGTATGTAGACCTCTAACGACTGTTTTAAAGACAGCTCATTATTTCCATTCAGTCCACCCTCTCCCTTCTGGGCTCCTTCCAAAGCCACGCCCCCAAAACACATGAACGCGCGACTCCGACAGCTGAGCTGGAAGACGCATTATTTACCTGAGACCATAGACTGTAAGCCTGAGACGAGCGGAGAGGAAGGAGCGCAGTGCATGTAGTGACATCATGTCAGAATTACATGTAATAAAAAAATCTAACTTTATCATTATGAATATAAACAAATAAGATGTATTTTAGTAGCCTACTCACTATCAAGCTAGCATATCGGTATTGGTAAAGTTTAAAATATATATTTTTTGATTCGCTAACGAGCTAGTTATAACTATAAGGCAAAGCTAAAAACAGGTTGCATTGATACACGTTTTTCCATTTCCATTAGTTGCACTGTGATGAAGATGAATTTCGTGTAAGATTCATAACATATAACGTTAGGCCTACTAGCTGTTAAACATGTATTTTGTTATGTAAAGTTCCCCCCACAGCGGAGCCTGCCGTGAACGCGCAGGCTAGTAAACATGCAGGGTCACCGATGACGACGGATAAACAGTTATGACACATTCACTGGTAGGGACGAAATGCTTTACACTGACTGGCCTGCCCATACTTTGACTACAAACTTGGTCCTCAAATCATTACGTATTATGCAATACATGTAATGTAACTTTATAACGTTGCACTCTTTCTATGAGTTATAAATAGCTAGTAAGATAATATAACGGTAACTAACGTTGCAGTAGGCTATGTAAATAATTATTCTAGCTATATGTAATGCTAAATAAGGTTTGCTAGTACATTATTTCAGCAACATGACAAGCCAGTGAATTAGCAGGTTTCAATTGTTGCTTTGCAAAGTGCGTGAAATTTTATCTGTATGTTATGCGGCTAGAGTTTTAACACTGAGTCAATGGGCTCCGACGGGCTTGTTTATCGTCATCAGTCTTTTTCCGTTTACCTGTCTTTGTTGTATGAGCAGGTGCCACTCGAGAAATTGGCAGTTTTGGTTGTTTGTCCGCCTTTAGCACAGCTGCTCGGTACACCGGCAATCTTGATTTTGAATGACGGTACGCGCTGTGCAAGATCAGCGCGTACGCGAACTTGATTGACACTGCTAAGACACTCCTCCTGGCTCTGATTGGTTGTTTCTGACCGGGAGCGGTGTATTTCTGCAAATGGAAATAGGACCACTGGGAGGAGCCAGAGGAGCTTGATTTTATCACAGATTATCTGTCTCATATTCTACTGTCAGTACATAATGACAGTTTTAACAAATATGTAAAAAATAAATTTTTACAAAAGTTACCTACCCCAGCTTTAAATATGCAACATATCTTGTTGTAAAACATTTTTTTTTATTTGTCAGCATTAACATGCTCATAGATGATGCAACCATTCAACCAAAACAGTTAAACTACGTCGTACACAAATTAACTCTATACCAATTTGACCTTCTAAACAGACAAAAATACATTCTTAAACATCATATATAACTCTGATTGGTTTTTATGACATATATAGAGAAAGATGAGTCAAAGTGATGCATAAACAAGCAAAACTCACCTGAGTTCTCGTAAAAGAAAAAACAGTACTCAAAAGTATTGACTGTTCCTTTTCCCTCAGTAACAGGATGAATTGGCAACCTGAACAATTAGTAACATTCTTTATAAAAGAATATACACATAAAAACAAAGAAAGATATCAAAAATGTAATCGTTTATGCGATTCCATGCTAACCTCGTGGATGCATGTTCAGCTGGCTTCTTCGTCTGAATTCGATATAAATCGACTCACTCAACATACCGCAGAGTTACCCGCCCTCTAATGGTTAACCATAGTACTGCACCACAGAGTCCTGCACGGGTCCGATTTTGTAAATCCGCACCCGCCCGTACCCGCAGTGCTTAAAACCGCATCCGACCCGTTTTCCGACAGCAGCACTAATTAAAAATCCGCACCCGACCCGACCCGCTTAAAATAGAACCGACACCCGACTCGCACCCGAAATAAAATCAGTTTAACCAATCACATTATAGACACACTTACAAACAAGTAATAAAAACTCGGTGAGTGTTTTAGCGCAATTTTCTCACCTCATGGGATCACAACACTAAGAGATAGTAAATCTTTTCCTGGATTTTTTTTGTGCGTTCCCGAGATTAGACCTTCCTTAACATAATGCCGAAAACCCGAAGTCTCTAGGTGGTCTGGTTGAGGAGTAGATAGAAGTGCAAGATTGGTGCGCACAGACGGACAGAACAGAAATCATGAGTTAACAAGCGCAATTTTGTCCGGTGGAAAATTGCGCTAAAAAGTTTATTGCCAGGTCATACAAGTGTAATATTACATTTCTCTCCTTTGAAGACACAGAAAGACTCATTCATGCCTTTATCACAACTAGGTTGGATTATTGTAATGCCCTGTTCTCAGGCCTTCCAGCTAAATTATTGAACAGGCTAGTCTACATTCAAAACTCTGCCGCCCGTGTGCTCACTCGTACCTCTCCATCACACCGGTACTTTCACAGTTGCACTGGCTTCCCATAAATGTGAGAATTAATTTTAAAATTCTTATTTTAACATATAAGGCATTACATGGGACTGCACCAGACTATCTGGTGTATTTTTAAGAGGAGAAGAATTAGAAATCGTCTCAGAATTTAAGTACCTTGGTGTGACCCTTGATTCCACATTAACTTTTAAAAAACATGTAAAAAGAATATCGAGTACAGTAAAATTAAATCTACGAAATTTTAAACAAATCCGTCAATTTATACCATTTGAGGCTGCCAAAGGTTTTTTACATTCTATGATTTTATCACATATTGAATATTGTTGTACAAGTTGGACATTGACTGGTATGAACACACTCAAATCAATAGAATCACTCTATAAAAATGCCTTAAAAGTCTTTGATAAAAAACCAATGTCCTTCCATATTTGTAATATTTTACAAAAACATAATCTATTAAGTCTAGAGAATTTTAAACATTTTAAATATGCCTGTTTTGTTTACAAAGTGTTAAATGGATTAGCCCCATCTCCCATGTCGGACTTTTTTTAAATCAAAGACTCACAGTGGTGCCAGGACACGGGCTTCCACTAGAGGTGACTGTGAGGTGCCTTTCAGAAGAACAGCCTTTGGACAAAATGCTCTGTCTGTGAAGGCTTGTAAGTTATGGAACAGTATCCCTATCACTGTCAGGGAATGTTCCACATTTCCTATATTTAAAACCAAACTCAAAGTGTGGCTTAAAGCAAACCAGTCTTGTGACCATTAAGTGACTTTTATTTTACTTTGTTATTATTATTATTATACATTTTATTTATAGGCGCCTTTCTTGACACTCAAGGTCACCTTACATCATCATCAACAACAATAACAATATTTAAAAACAATGAGATACAAAACAATTAAAAGAAAATGCAGTTGTGGTCAAAGGGAGTACGCTATTCTAAACAAATGAGTCATTTGAAAAACAATTAAGTACAATAAAAACTTTGCTTGTACTTATTCATTTTTGTCATTTTGTATGTTACAAGTTTTGTATTTCTGTAATTTGCCAAGGGACTACGGATGTAAATTAGCCCTGTGGCTATAATCTGGCATGTTTACGTCTGTTTTTGTTGTTTCAATGCAGATGTTCATTAATGTGCATTGTCCCTATCAAATAAATAAATAAATAAATAAATAAATAAATCTCTGTGATCTCATTAGCCCTTATACTCCACCACGGTCTCTCCGTTCAGCTAATCCTCTCTTACTAGGCCTATCAGCCTTTGTATAAGCTTAAGACCATGGGGGAAAGAGCCTTTTCATGCAAAGCCACCAAGCTATGGAATGTGCTTCCTCCAACAATCAAAAATGCACCAACGTTGGGACATTTCAAAAAGTTGATTAAGACACATTTGTTTAAGGCTGCTTTTCCTTAATTGTTTTTAATGCTCTTGTTGTATTTGCTCACTCTACTGTATGCGCTTTGGGTTTAAGAAAAGCGCATTACAAATAAAAGCTTCAGCCGAAGCTGTCAAAAGGCCGATACATGAAGAACATGGCTAACGTTACCACAAAACTGAGTAGCCTTATAACATTTTACCAATCGAACAGATGCCACGCAATTTCGTCTAGCCTACATCTGACAATTTTGGGTTCAAACACGCCCTGCAAACCACACATACGTAACAGTGTTAAATAAATAAAAATACTGTTCGATAGAACTGCTTTGTTACCACAGTTATCTGCGTGCTTCCTCAGCGATGAAGTTCCACATTTGCGGCTATCCAACACGAAAATGTTTGCAGCAAAGCCTTTCACAATACTTTCTTCAGATAACTCTAAATTTCTCCCACAGACTGGACTTGATTTTTGATGACGTATTGTCGACAACTTTACAATCTCCACTAGCTATTCTTTTCTTCAACTCCTCAGCATCCATCTCGACGACTGCAAGCAGATCGCGCGCGCGGTTATGGTGAATTTTTAAAAGTGGAAGTAGCCTAGGTAACGTTATCCTGGGAGGGCGTGGCGCGTGGGCACAAATGAACAGATGTGGATATTAAATTATTTTATCAACTTGAAATACAGGCATATTTTTGTAGATGTGTTCCTAAAAACATGCATATATTTTTACGCTTGCATGTGATTGTTTCCCCTGTGTCCGACCCGACCCACATCCGTATCTGACACAGTTGGATATTTTTCACCCGTTTGAGCTAAATTTGCGGGTCACCCGTCCCGTGCAGGCACCTGCACCAACGATAGGCTACAGGAGTTTCTTTGCAGTATACAAATCAAAAGTAGTTAAAATAAATGTATTTAGAACTAAAAATAAAGAAATAATGTGGATGTACAATTCAAAAGGGTTACACTACAAATACAGACACTTATGCTTTTTGTCAGAGACTTTAGTCTAAAATGGGGTTGTTTTATTTATAACAAATAATCCTAAATAATACCTACAATGATGGCTAATATTTAATAATGGTAAGTCAGTTTGTGTGTCAGCTCAATCATGGTACATGAGGACATGTTTAACATTACTACTGTAACGGTGACAACAGAATAAGTGTTCAGTGTATTTTATCCAACAGAGGTTAAATAAGGCCATGGTTCTTTTTTCTTTTTCTTTTTCTTTGCTACCGTCTTACTCGCAAACAAATGACAAATACACCACCACCACCAGATCCAAGATCCCAAGATCCCAACTCGCAAGTTTTAGGTTATTTTGCGCTAGCCAGTGTGGACTTACTGACACCTACTGGCGTGCATGGAGCATCATGCAAAAATAAAGGTTACAGTAACAAATGTGACTGTTAATGCGCTATTAGTTACTTCTGAATTATTCCTTGTGTTTCCTGGGCAGTTTGCGTGATCAACAACATTGGCATCACATACATTCAGTGGCTTATATTCTACTCAGATAGGCTATTGATGTGTCACAAACTGACTTGTTTGCAAAAAAAAATTACTGACTTTAAAACGTTTAATTGACATTTATTTATTTTTAAAAATCACTGAGATATGCTATTTATATAGGCTTTTGTTTCACAATTATGTTAGTAGCCTATAGCTGCTCAGCTCATCTGTCAGTAACTAGGTGTCACAACACGGAAACCTTTTCCGCGACACAGTGTCAGTGTTCCGCGTTAATTAGCAATGTGCTACGTGGATAATCTCTAACAATAGAAACTTATCGTCACCACGAAATATATCTTTTAACATAATACTATATTTTATCAACATAAGTGTGCAATTTATAGCCTATTTTCATTCAAAAAGCTTAAAGAAAATTTACCGCAATCAGATGAAATCCAGTCCCTTCGAGCATGGTTGAAGGAGGAAACCCCGAGTAACATACAGTGAGACAGACTGCGCATGCGTGATGACGGGAAGTTAAACGTTGAAATCAAAAAAATATAATTTTTTCTCAACTTAATTGTTTGTGTTCATTGGACAAAATAGTAGTAGACTTGCAGTTAAATAGTTTTTATAAGTAAACTCAACATTGCAGTCAAAAATTTGCCCACTCAACTTAAAATTTTAAACTGAGTAAACAATTTGCAAGTTGGATTTTTTACAGTGAATATGTCATAAACATGACATAGCAGATTAATTATCAAACTTAAGAAACCACTAAGCTTTATGGGTTAACGTTGCATTAAACTGTCATGTGGTTGGTTTTGACATTGGCTGTCATGAAGCCATTATAACTGTGTCCTGAATATTTTTCTTGACCTCAACTACAGTGGTACAAATTTAATTTGTCATTAAAATGTTATAATGGCCTCATGACAGCCAATGTCCTGACAGTTTAATGTAATGTTAACCCATAAAGCTTAGTGGTTTCTTAAAGGGATAGTTCAGGATTTTAGACATGAATCTCTATAGCTTCCCCATAAGCAGTGTGGTGCATTGACCATGACTTACCCCCGACAGCGTCCTGTGAGCCGAGCTCCGGTCCAGTTTTGGTCAAGATGAAATTAGTCCGGCAAGTTTGCTGGGGTCACGGCAATAAAGCTTTTTTCTTCTCAAATCAATGTGTTCAAAAGAGTGATATATTTGCAGCACAAAACCGCTGTCTATGGAGAGGTCAGACCTCGTAATGGCTTGGCACTATTTTCTTCCCCGTCATATCACTGCGCGCTGCCGCTACCTACAGCCAGCTGGGAGCTGCGCAGGCGCACACCACTTATTCAGTTGTTCGGCAGTGTTTACAGCAGTGTTTACGTGCTCAGAACAGCTACACGAACGAGCTAACATAGCTACTCACCAAGAGCGATCAGTTTGTACAAGCTTTGTAGAAAATGGTGCGGACTTGTGACTATCCGGACTGTACAAACAAAGATGTGGCGCTTTTTGACGTAACTCGTCATCTGTGTATTCAGGTTCGTAAAGATATCCTTTTGGCTGTGTGTCGAAGTCAATGTTGTCATCGTCGCTGCTGTAGTCAGACATGTTATCGTTCTCTTTACGAGCTGTAAACAAAGTGACACGTGCGCGGCTCCCAGCTGGCTGTAGGGTAGGTAGCGGCAGCGCGCAGTGATATGACGGGGAAGAAAATAGTGCCAAGCCATTACGAGGTCTGACCTCTCCATAGACAGCGGTTTTGTGCTGCAAATATATCACTCTTTTGAACACATATTGATTTGAGAAGAAAAAAGCTTTATTGCCGTGACCCCAGCAAACTTGCCGGACTAATTTCATCTTGACCAAAACTGGACCGGAGCTCGGCTCACAGGACGCTGTCGGGGGTAAGTCATGGTCAATGCACCACACTGCTTATGGGGAAGCTATAGAGATTCATGTCTAAAATCCTGAACTATCCCTTTAAGTTTGATAATTAATCTTCTGTCATGTTTATGACATATTTATGATAGGTTGTTGTCTTAGTAATGTCAAGTTGTCATGAAAAAGACACTGACAGGTTATGATGTATTGGTTTATGTCAAGTTGTCATAACAAAGACATCTCAAACAATGTCATATTTGCATTAAAAATGTCATAATTGAACGAATGACACTTAATGACAAAACCTTCATATTCATGACATGTGTCAGGTTATATGAAGGTGTCATGTCAGTCTTATGCACACCCCTTCAAGTAAAGTGTTACCAAAATAACACTGTGTAACACAGACAGACAGAGTTCGACTAATGCATGTGTCTGTCGATAGATATGCATTCCGACTTCTCATTACATTATAACAACAGCAATGATCAAAACAACTTTGACAAAGCAGTCACTCTTTATAAACTTTGTACACTGCGAGTGCCCTAGCTCTAATATGACATTTATTTCCACCGTATCGTTTTATTATATCATTTATTATATCACTAACCGGGTGTTGATAGCATGCAAGAGCAGGTAAAACCTGAAAAGCATACATTTGTATCTGTATTTTGACCCTAACTGATTTAACCCTTGCCAATTTAAACATTCAAAAGCCAGATGATGCAAATGAGAACTGTGAGAACAAGTGACCCTAACGTTGTAGTCGCGTTTCAGGCAGCGCACACATATTGAGTTCTCTTCCAACCTTTGTGCTTGAATGTACAAATTCACAAAAAGAAATTCAGCATGCCTGTCTCAGTGTGAACCCTAGCTGACATAGTTAGTTGTGTCTTAAGTGAACGTAAAAAGCTGAAAAAGTCAACACATGGTCATCAGTCCATAGTCATCATAGACCCTAACCCTAACCCTACCCTAACCCTGATGAAAAGCATATTTTGTTTAGATAATTATAGAATAAAATATTCTGGCAAACATGAAAGTTGGTTAAAATCAGGAAAAATGCTGGGGGTGGGTGGCAACTTCAGAAAATAATTAATGCACATACTTTCTAATCCTACATGGTCTTGTCGAATGTTTTTTTGTTGTTGTTTTTTCAATGATCATTCAGCAGCACACAGAGAGAACCACAAGGGACCCCAGACCTCAGTTGATTGGCCTGTAAGAGTCAGCAGGCCAATTAATGTAGCAAACGCATCAGCAGAACCACTTCAGCCTAAAGGCAAGACACTAATATTAATAACAGTTTATGAAAATGTATTATTAATTTTCCATAAAAATGCACAAATACAGATTACATGCATACATGTTAATATTTGTACAATGTAGTATTATTTAATCAATGTAATATTAATATCATGTGTATAATATTAATATATGGCCCATTGGATAAATCACAGGGGATTTATAATAATATGATTTGGATGTATGTTTATTTATAATGTAATTGGTTTTTCCATTTGCCTTTATCCGTATATCCAGAATCCTCTACTGAAGAACAGAAAGAGGCCACTCAATCGGTTGTGTCACCAAAGCCTAATGGTAAGGCAGTAAGCTTTTGTATTAGTTTTTGTTCTATGTTATTTACATAATAGGACACTGGAACAAACAAATGTCTACACTTTATTCACTCAAATGAATTGTCCTCTTGAATGAACTCTTTGACACATTCAACCACATAGATTGTCAATTAAAGTTTAAATTACACACAAAAACGGCACGTTTAAAATGATCTGTGGGGTATTTTAGGCTAAAACTTCACATACACTGGGGACATCAGAGACTGACTTATCTTGTATAAAGGGGCATTATAGTACCCCTTAAAATAACTATTTAAAAATTAAATCTAAAAAGACATGTCTTTTATATAATAAAATATTTTTTGTTATGCTTTATTTTCTTAATGTTTTTTAGAGTGTAAAAAACATTGTGTCACTCTGGAGGACATATCATCTATGGAAAAATGCTGTACCTGCCAGGGTCCTTTTTCTGCATTGAAGTGGATTGGCTTGCGATGCAAGGGTATGTGTTAGATTTTTAAATACTTTCATGAAACATCTGCTAGTGTGTATAATTTTCATTGTGCATTATGGCACCAGGAAGTTAAATGTCAAACTTTGAACTGAATGCATTTATTTGAACTAAAAATGAAAATGAAAAAATACAGTGCAGTCAGATTTAGGGCTGTCACGATTCCACAATTAAATTAGAGTACGTGATTTAAAAAATTGCAATTTTGATGATTTGTGATTGAAATTTGCCATGTTGATTAACTGGCAAAATACAGGAAGTGGCGCATTCCACAGACAAGAATCCATCAACCACATTATTAGACTGTTAAGGCCGCACAATGTATTAAAACCATTTAAAAAGCATAATAAAAAATAGTGCTATTGTGAATTCACAAATGCTGCAATTTAGGGCTGCACAACTTGGGAAAAATGTCATATATATATATATGCGATGTAATAAACAAATGGTTTCGTGAGTCAACTTGCTTGGTTCTCGAGTAAAATTTTATTTTTGCGTTTGCCTTCAAATTAGCGATTTAAAAGCCCCCGCCGGTGATACCGGTATTACCGGTGTTGTCACACATCGGTTAACCTGTGGGAAAATATCCTCACCGTCACATCCCTAATTTCTAGTAATGTTAAAGTGAACCCCGACTAGTGTGGCATGTTGGCCTTATAAGATTAACATGGGCGTCAGCCTGTACGTTGGAAAAACAATAAACGAAGCTGCTACTACAATGGCCACAACGGCTAGGCTATATACACTGTAAAAATAAAAGGTGCCTGGAGGAACCTTTTGGGGTTCTTCACTTTGCCACACCGGCGGAACCGTCTGTAGATCCTCTAGGCACCCTTTAAAAAGGGGCGGTTCTCTGAGGAACCACACAAGTTTCCTGAGGAACTCTTATATTAGGCACTGTGTGGAACCACTTTGGGTGCCTCCAGGAACCAATTTTTTTTTTTTTTTTTATATTTAATTTCATGTTGTTACTATGGTTACCTTTGACTTCTATTATAATAAACAAATTGAACCAAATACAAAATAAGAATTGTTTATTACATATTTGATATTCATTTTTATACATACACTTCCATGCACATGGGAAAAAAAGCTAACTATAGATTAATATCAATGAATACACAAAAAATAGTATAATACATAAGCAACATGAATAATCAACCATGTATATACAATAGATAAACAAGAAAAGACATCTCAACAAAATGCATGGAAACACATATGTTCCACAAAATAAATCAATGTAAAAAAATTACATTTTGACTAATTAAAAATGTCCATCTTTACTTAACTTTAAAACATTTGTGTTTCAGTCCGATGATTAGTCTTACATCACTGTTTCCAAGTCCAAAAGCTCTATCAGATGCCAAGTGCTAATATGCACTCATTGTGCTGTAATATTCCTGAAAATTATGATCCTAACCTTTATCTCTATACCGAAATCTCAGATGGTTAGATATTCAGCTATTTTGAATCATAAAAATGTTGAAGTCTGGGATGCCATTAGACTGGAGACTGTAATGTACACTATGGCTTTTGAAAAGCTTAAATTTGTGACTTGAATCAACAGTGTTCATAAATGGTTGTTGGGTATTCTCATGAAACAAGATAGAGGAAGTAGAAGTAGAGGCTTCGACCTGGAAACAGTATTAAGGTGCAGTAAAATTATCTGTTCTGTGAATGTTCACTGGTGAATTCCAGTCATTTCAACAAGAATCCACACGATCAGCAATTTCGTTTGTGGTCAAAAATGTCACTATGGGACCAAGTTGGTGTGAGGTACTTAAAGAGTTAGAAAAGTGAAAAGGTACAGCATCGTTTTCCGTTTGTTTTTCCTCTTTTCTGGTGGATGGTCCAGGCACTTCAATGATTTTCAGGTCTACAGGAGGATTTTTATTCTTGTTCAAACTTGTATTTCAGCTTACCAAGATCCCTGCAAAGTACAAAATTTACTGTAAGTAATGTTATTAAAGTGATAGTTGTGAAATTTAAATAATTTCCTCAGCCTTGTGACGTTCCAAACCTGTTTTACTTTCTGTCTGTGGAACCCAAAAGCAGATCTCAGGCATAATGCAACCCCAGTCACCGTCCGCTTTCACTGCATGAAACAAGCAGAAAACAATTGTGTAAATCATTCATGAAACCATTCTTATACTCTTGTCTAGTTCAATTCAATGCAACAATTTATGTAAAAATGGTTAAGCTCCAAAAATGTCCCAGAAAAGATCCTAAAAATAATCAATGAGTTCACAACTCATGTTTTATGGGTTGTGTTGCAAGTCTTCTGAAGCCATATAATAGCTTTTTCCTTTTTTCTTTTTTTTGTCGAAAAAGACTAAACTTGAAGTTATAATTCAGAGTTAAAATGTCTTATATTCAAATGCAAATGATAAAGATATAAGAAAAAATGCATAGCATTATTTGTGAACCAAACCTGTGATATTATTTTTCTGAGTAACATGAATGAGATTTGAGAGCATGAGGGAAGATTTTCAGAGAATAACTGATTAAAAAACACAAGTACACAGTCAAACAATACAATTTCACACGGAGAAAGTTCATAGTAATAAAGTACTGCATGTGGTGCAGCTAACTTACTGTAATTCAATGTTGCCACTGAAATGTTCAGATTATTTTAGAAATGTAATGGTTGTTCTGGGGAAACAAAAGAACAAAGCTGATTATTCACAACATAATATTTATTGACCAGTAAATGGCTTTAAAATGGTATTTGAGAGAATGAGGGCACCTGTAGTAAGTAAAGTTAGACTAAACAAAAACAGACCAAACTAACATATATTAACCTGCTTTTGTTATTCATAACAAACGCCAATGACAGCAAGAATCAGCTAAATTATATCAGCAATTTGAAGACACAGTTGTACAGAATATGTTGAATTGAATGACTAAATCAATCTAAGACAATAAGTCAATAATTTCCATTTGTTCATTAGATCAATGTAGTTAGCATTGCGGCTAAAACCTTCATACCAGATACTGTGCAATAAACGAGTGGTAAACACTGTAAAAACGTAGTAATGAAAAATAAATTTAGTTTATATATATGTGTTTGAATATATAGTGAGTAGACTGTGTATTTATATTTATTTGGCGAGTTTACAAACCTTGTAACGGAGAGCCGAACAAACGGCGGAAGCTTTGATGAGGGGAGCCGTTACTTTCCTGATGACGATCAGCTGAGCTTTGTTGCGCGCGAGCAGGGATCACTGAAGCAACGACAGCAGAGGAATAGCAGCAGTTTCGTGACAGAATAAAACTTTTCTCCTCCTGGTTTTTCTTCTTCATATTATTAATATTATTATTAGTGTTGTTGTTTAAGGTTTAAATTAATCAATAAAATAGGCCTATACTAAATAAATGTAAGCTACCCAGGTGAAAAGACGTACAGGCTACTGTTAAATGTATTCAAAATGTATATTTGAATTGTAGGCCTACTAAAAACACACTCAAGTACATTTTTTAATACATTTAATAGTACGTCTTTTTCACCTGGGTATGTAGGCCTATACTGAATCAAACTTAAGTAGCCTATAATAATAATAATAATAGGATAATAATAATCTTATTCTGGCCTCACTGAACCATTGGGTTCCTCCAGATGCTGGCTTTGACATAAGAGATCCTCCAGGAACCACTTAAATGTTAAAAGATCTTCCAATAACCCTTTTATCACATTTAAGTTCCTCTATTTTCCCCCAAAGCACTTCGAGGTCTCATGGTAATGAAAAGGTGACTCCAGAACCTCTGAACTAAATACAAAGTGCTTAAAGGATCCCATAAGTTCCAGCAAGAACCTCAAAGATTGTCAATGCTCCTCCAGTAACCCTACTATAGGAGAAAGAGCTTTGAGGCACCTAAATTACATTTTGAAGTTCCTTGAGTATCCGACAGGATATCTGAGGCTCCTTTAGTTTTTACAGTGTAGGCTTGATATAGTTGTGATATATGACAGCGTCTTTGGCTCAGCGCCAGCCAACGCACGAAAGCACAGTTTGAATCTGACAGTTATGTCAGTCAATTATGTTGCATAAAAAATTATGTCACATGTCATGTCACGTCAATGAACATTCTAAATCCAATATGTAGGACCGTACTCTCAGAGGCACAGAAATAAGAATCCCATATATGGGACCGTACTGCTCAAAAGGTTAAACCCCTTCTCTAAATTTGCAAGTTTTGATGTCCACGTGTTTTTGTTCAAGAAATTACAATGACTATAGCATTTCTATTTTAAAGAACTGGCAAATATCAGCGGGCGTCTGTGGAGCCTGTGTAGTTTTAAGTTACCTAAATATTAGTTCTAGTTTCAAGTTCCCTAATTTCTTATAGGTAGACTAAATAAATTATATTAATCCATGTATCATCATAAAGCCTATTTTGTATTTTTTTTTTGTGTGTGTAACAGTGTTCATTTTTAAACAACATTTTTACAGTGTGCTCTGCTGTGTGGCATTCACCCTGTTTCCACAAAGAGAGTGTGTACTGTATGTAAGTATCCTTTAAAATATTACCCTACCAACTTATAAGTATATGATGTCATGCTGTTTTAGTGAGCCTTAAAGGAGGTTTTCTGTGACATGCTATTAAGTTACAGTAGAGTTGGAATAGTATTGGATTTTTGGTTCAATAAACATCAAGAAAATATCAGTTTCACTATGTATAATATTTCATAAATTAAATCCACATTTGAAATAGCCATTTAGCTTTGAAAACATAAAATCCCACCCTTCCTTCAGAGTGCTCTCAAAGCCATGTCTCCTCCAACACACCAGAATATGGCGGCCGAGAGCTCAACATGTTGCAACACATGCAGATTGTAAAAACACAAGCAAATTAAGAAAACACCTTCATCAGTTTGACAACACGTACTACAAATACTTACAATGCAACCAAATACAGAAACATGCTGCAAAGACCCACAAGGCAAACCAAATACAGAAACACCCTGCAAATAGCACTTTGTTCAAAATGAGGGTTCAAGATAAAGGTTAAAATGAACAACAGAGCCCAATTTAAATTACAATCAAACATAATACTTAAAACCGATTTAATTCAAACATTTAAATTGCACAAAATGTAGTTTTTATAAAAACTTGTCTGCATGCCATTTATTCAAGCATACATAAATTATTAATAAGTGAGCTCCTCTAGCCTGCGAGAGCTGGGACCCAGGATCGTTCTTCTGGGCCATACCCCTCCCAGTTAACTGTGAAAACCGGCTCACCCTCAATGACTCTAGGGGGCGGTGGAGGTCTTGTTGCTGGTGCTAGTGGACTGGTGGCAAGCTTGCGGGACGCCAACCGCAGGGTAAGGTCTCGTGTCGACAGCCAGACTCTTTGCCCAAGGCGTAGTGGTGGAGCAGCTCTGCGATGGCGGTTGGACTGAAGCTGTATCGTCGTGCAGACCTTTGAAGAGCTGACCGGACCCTACGCCAGACACGTCTGCACCGTTGGACAAGGTTCTGGGCTAAAGAGACCCCAACATCTGCCTCTTGGTCTGGAATCAGTGGAGGCTGAAACCCAAACTGGCACTCAAAGGGTGAGAGACCTGTAGAAGAGCAAGGGTGTTATGAGCGCATTCTGACCAGATGACATACCTGCTCCAGGACGAAGGGTTGGTGGAGGCAAGGCAATCAGAGGGTGGTCTCGAGGTCTTGGTTGAGCCTCTCCGTTTGACCAATTACACTCTGGATGAAAGCCTGAGGAGAGACTGACAGTGGCCCCAATCAGTTTACAAAAGGCCCTCCAGAAGCGAGAAGTGAATTGGGGCCCACGATCCAAGACTATTTCTAGAGGGAGACCAAATGTTCTGAAAACCTGCTGGCACATAAGCTCGGCAGTCTCTTGAGCAGAGGGGAGTTTGGGTAAGGGGATAAAACGGCAGGCTTTGGAAAAACAGTCCACAATAACCAAAATGACCATGTGTCCCTGGGAGGGTGGAAGTCCCGTAATGAAGTCCATAGAGATGTGGGGCCAGGGCCGTTTGGGTATGGGCAGGGGATGAAGCAGGCCATGGTGGCAGGTGTGGGGGCTCTTGTTTTGGGCACAGACAGGACAAGCAGCAACAAAGGACTTGACATCAGTATTCATCCTGGGCCACCCGAACCACCTCTTCAAAAATTCGAATGCCCTGCCTGTGCCAGGATGGTTAGTTAACTGAGAGGAATGTCCCCATTGGAGAACTGGTGTGCGCACAGAGGTAGGAACAAAAAGTCATCCCGAAGGGCCATTACCAGGATTTGGCTCCCACCTCTGGGTTTGTCGCACCACCGTCTCAATTCCCCAACGCACTGGAGCCACAATCTTGGAATCTGGAAGGATTGTTGCTGGTGTGTTCTCATGGTCAGTGGTCTGAAAAAGTCTGGACAGAGCATCTGGCTTCTGATTCTTAGAGCCAGGATGATAAGACAGCACAAAATCAAAACAATTGAAGAAAAGAGCCCATCTTGCCTGTCGAGGGTTGAGACGCCTGGCTTTCTGCACATATTCCAAATTTGTATGGTCTGTCCACACCAGGAAAGGGTTCTGGGCCCCCTCAAGCCAATGCCGCCACTCTTCCAAAGCCATCTTGATTGCTAGAAGCTCCCTATCACCCACACCATAATTCGTCTCAGCAGGAGAGAGACGAAAGGAGAGGAAGGCGCAAGGGTGGAGCTTGCTGTCTGCAAGATGCTGGGAGAGGACCGCACCCACTGCCATATCTGAAGCATCTACTTCACGAGTAGCATGATGTACATGCTCATGTAGGGACTTTGAGAAAATGAGGATATCATCCAAATAAACAAAGACGGACCTGTTCAATATATCCCTCAGGACGTCGTTGATGAGTGCCTGGAAGACAGCTGGAGCATTGGTTAACCCAAAGGGCATAACCAAGTACTCGTAATGTCCTGTTGGAGTGTTAAAAGCTGTCTTCCACTCATCCCCCTCTCGGATTCTAACCAAATGGTAGGCATTGCGAAGGTCTAGCTTGGTGAATATTGTTGCCCCCTGAAGCAACTCAAAAGCTGAGGACATTAGGGGTAAAGGATAGCGGTTTTTACCAACAAAAAAGAAGCCAGCTCCAGCGGGAGAAGACGATGGACAAATGATTCCAGTTTCTAGGGAGGCTGTGATATACTCCTCCATGGCTTTGGTCTCATTGGATGCGAGGGAGAAGATTCTACCACGTGGGGGAAAGGCACCTGGAGGGAGGTCAATCGCACAATCGTGGGGTCTGTGAGGAGGCAGTGATATAGCTGTCTTCTTACTGAAAATCTCACTCAGCTCATGCTACTCGGAAGGGACTCGGGACTGCTCGAAAGGACTAAGAGACTTAGGAGCAGGGGGTAAGACTCTGGAGAGAAGATAGGTAGCATTTATGAGTCTTCCCCTACCATCCTAGGGGAAAAAAAATCGATCCCCAGATATAGATATACATTTTGCTCCGTTTCGGCGTACACATACACGCAAAATCACACTGACATTTAACGGCGTAGACATACACGCGGAAGATGACGGTTCGTTTCGGCGTGAACATATACGCGGATAGCTCAAAATGCGTATAGATAACACGCCACTTGACTTGAAAGTGGCGTGTATGTTTACGCAAAGTCATGATGTCATGTTGCTGAGAGTAACTCACGGACAGGTTTAGTCAACAGGACTGCACTGGTGTCAACTCAAGACTGAGCAAAGAACTCAAGACGACAAGGGTTTTAAATAGGCAGCTTAAAGAAATCTTAAACATTATAGCCACACAAATGTGGTTCAGGCAACGCATATTGATTATATTCAACTGCACATAACGTTTGCCTATTTATGAAAAAAAAAATATATATAAAACACAAACCTGCCTCTTTTCATTTTAAATATAATATAAAAATATTAAACATTTTATGGTCCAGGCAATATGTGCATTTGTACTAAACAACAGATTTTGCAGTAAACAACATTACATATCATCTTCGTTGTATTAAAATTTAAAATGACAAAAACTCAACCCAGTCTCTTTTTGTTAAATTTCAGTTTTATCAATGTTAGCCATTATAAAAGTATAAGTAAAAGGTATAAGAAGCTATACAAATAAAGCAAACAATTCAGTCAAACATACAAAGTCAGCGCGAGTCTAACCATACATCGGTAAAGTTAAATAGCTTATAAAGTTATGAAACTTCCCCTCAGCCAAAACGATTGCCCAGGGAAAAAAATATAGATTCACGAGACCAAAAATCGCCCATTAGATATACAAAAGACGAATTATATCTCATGTTTAACCACTACAGAGACGCCAGAGTCAGCGGCATTGGCGGCAAACCTCAGAACGTCAAGCCGATGTAAGACTGTTCCAGGCGGGGTACATCGCGCCTAGCACCCGGTCATCGCTGGATCAACTGGATAAAATTTTCATAAATCTTTAAATAAACCACAGATTTGAGCTTTAAACAACTACATTCTCGCCTGAAAAACTCTTAAAACTACATTTCATGATACAGAAACAGTGGTATTATATGTCAACTGTATTAAAAAATGGCGCTTCTTATGTTGTCATTCTCTGTGGCGCTGCCTTGTCAGCTGTCAATCAAGCTGTCAATCAAAGTTAACCACGCCCTTATTGTCATATATTTTATAACTAAATACGATCTAAACTAACGAGTTAGAAAAAAATTCACCCCCCTCACAGTTGTCAGGCACTCGGAACCTATCGAAAAATACAATAAAAGTCCATGGGACCAACTTGTAAAAACATGAATTTATGCTGTGAAAACGGACATTTTAACATGGGGGCTATGGACATTTGCTCCCTTTTGGGACCTGCCTCTAGCGGATTTTCGATGTATTGCAGTTTTTCACACTTCCGGGTAGGCTTCATTTTTCAGATCAGAATGTTGCCGCTTGATCATGGCCCAAAAAATCAGCGAGTTGGTCCATCTCATTGTTTTTCAGGTTAAGTATCTGCGATGTTGTTGCAACCTGTTTCCGCAACTGAGTGGATCTCAAGTATTGAGGCTGCTTTGCTCCAGATTCTTCTGCAAAAAAAAAGAACGTCGTCTGTTGAAGGTAATTACTCTTGTGAGACAGACTCTGGCAAGGTCAGAATAATTCTGCATTGAAGCAGCTTTTTCCAGTTTGTTGTTGGCTGATTCAAAAACCTTCTCAAGATGTTTGGTCAACATCTGGATGTCTTCTGTCCGTGGTAGATTTATTGTTTTGTTGTATTTCTTTTCTTTGGCAGACATCCATGCAGTGTAAGATACACACTCTGTCCACTTTGTCCTGTACAATGTTTGGAACTATTCTGCACATTCTCTGAGTTCCTTATCACCTGCAATGATTGCATTGCACTGGATGATTGAGCTCACTTGTAGTAAGTGTTGTCCTATCTTTAATGCAAAACTTGGTGCTTCAACTGTCTTTTCATCCTTGCTAAATCCTGCAACTTCTTTAGCAGCTTTAACAGTAGCCATGAAATTTACTGGCTTTATGACATCTTCCAGGGTGGTAATGGACGAGTTCTTTCGAATGTGCATTAAAAATCTGCCAAGGTCACAAATTTTTTGGCGTATATGTCCATGCCTTGATAATTCACGGCCATGTTTATTGAAAAGAGATTCGGCAAACTGTAAAAGACATGGGTCACTTCGTACCACACTTGCAACTTCATCATTTCGCATACTTCCAAGGAGTTTTAAGACACCATCTGAAACAGTACCTGAAAATGCAGCCTTTGCCACTGCAGCAAGCCCCAGTACTCTTTTTGTTCCCTGATTGTTTTCATGATGTTCTTTTTTGGCTGAGCACCTTTTCATGTGCCTCCAGAGTTCCTTTCGAACAAACATTCCATGACAATAAACACAATACTCGTATGATTTAGAGTTTTGTTTTATTGAGCAACGTTTAACTTTCAGCACACCTGTTCCTTTCTTCAGGACATTATTGTTGTGCAAAAATGCCTGAAGCAATTCCTTCCTTTTTTTTGGAGTGAGCTGGGAAACTGAGTGCTTCAGCAATTTCAACATTTTCATTTTCATGGGCTTTGAAATGTCGCGCTATTTTGCTTTGCGCTTTTCCACAGACAAAACAGAAATTTTTACCACATTTGGATACAGTGGTTTTGTCATGTGAAAACGAGACTGAATCTCTTGGGATGGAGGAATTTCTCTCATCTATTTTAGGTGTCATGCACACTTCCATAGCTTCATTTGTAGTTATGCTGGTAGGGCTTGAGTCATGTGAAAGGGACAGATTTTCAAGTGAATCTCTTGGTGTATCCTTTAGGCTGGATGATTTTTTCTTATTGGTCAAGTAAACTTCCAGAGAGTTGTTGCTGATAGGGCTTTCCAAGTCATGTTCTATGTTCGAGTTAGATTCAGACATAGATTCAGAATCAGGGACAAATTCTTCGCCTGACGACAATTCTCCTTCACTGCTTTCAGATAAATCCTGTACAAAATAAAACATTTTAGGCAGCATTATTAGTTTCTTCATGTACTATTAGTGAAAGTAAATGTACAGATGTGACTGGATTTTAGAAATCTAATGTAGAATTTTTGTTTTAATGTTTCAGTTATTTGCCGCAGCTTGTTACCTTAATACTCTGAATTATTTGTTCATAGAAGATGTTTGGCAATCATTATAGCGAGTGGTTATTGTCATGAATTATGTGACTGTTCCTTTTTTTGGCCATGTGATGTCCTCAGAGTTTTTTTGTGTTATGCCTGTCACGTGTTCTCATTATTGATTTGTTAGTTTCACCTGAACCTTGTTAAAACACATTAAAAAAAACTTTGAAATAAAGTGCACTTTAACATAGAAATGTGTATATCTACAGTATTTAGGTGTCAGTGCTTGCAAATATACAATTTACCCTGTAAAATATGCTCAAAGAGGATGAGCATTTTTTCCATCACCATATGTCCCTCAGCTGGGAACTCAAAGGGACACTGGATCTCTGCTGTCCACTTATGGGCCTTCGAACATTTCCCTAGTAGAAGAAGAGGAACATATCCCAGAGCTTTCAGCTTCTCCATCTAAAATTAAGAACGTCAGACAGTACAGCTTTTAAAAATGGTTCATAATAATTCTGAAAGAAACAGTTAAAAAATATGCTTAGCATCATGTTTGTGACTCCAAGACAACATGTTTTTTTTTTTTTTTTTTAATGTCCAGGCTTATTATTTATATTATATTATTAAAAAAATTCTGGAAAGCTATTCAGACTGTATTTTTTCAAAAAAACAACAACAACAACAACAACAAGGCTTCTGCTAAAGTTGAGTATAATCAATGAACATCAGTTCACTTGGTAGCCATATTTGCAACACCTCCAGGCAACTTTATTTTAGGTTATGCAAGGCTAAATGTTATTTACATGAATGGGGAACTTCTGAAATCTCAAAACAAATTAGCAATAAAATTTTGCATGAACTGTGTCATAAGAGTATAGAAATAGAGTAAATAGAGTTAAAACTATACATTTTGTTTAGATTTAGTCATTGTGCAGGGCTTCTAATGGCTGCTGCAGTGATGACTTTATGACTTTACCAACTGCCTAGTAGCTCTTTTATTTACAAGAGTTCTGCCCATTAGTGGCACATTAGTGGAAATAATATGATAATTTTATAATATAAAAATTACAATTTATTCATGATCATGTAATGTATTATGTTTATGTACTTGTATGTTAAACATCGTTATATTGTATAGCCTCCAATATAAATGTTTTAGTTTAGAACAAAGTGTGAGTTAATGAAATTATAATGTTGAACTTTGCTTACTATGATGGCTAAATTGTCAAGGACTTTGGATTGATTCCTTGATGCAACTGTTGTTTTAGCCCACTGCTGGGCTTTGGCACGGAACTTTGCCAACCGCACCGAATGCTTATATTTAAAATCAAGCAATTTTCCACACTACGAAAAGAGAAACAGAAATACATTGAGTATTAAAATAAATGCAATGCCACATAAAGAAACAGTGTTAGTTATGCAAAATCACCTTAAAACAGGACCGGTGGCGGCAGTTCATCCTAATCCTGCAGTGGGGACACTGGCGTAAGGTTGAACCTGGCATTTGGACTATACAAAAACAAAACAAAATGACTAAATTACATAAATACATAAAAGGTAGACATCAAGTACAAAACTTAAATTAAAGATTAATTTATCTTTGATAAGTATACAGTTTTTGAGAGCTGTGTGTGTATGTATATACTGTACATAACACACACACACACACACACACATGCATACATACATATATATATATATATACTGTATATATATAAACACGTCTATATATATAGATGTGGTACATCTCAAAAACTACGTATTAAAGACTAATAATAACTCATTTATTTTCATTATCATCAAATGTTTTCAGGATTTGCCAAGATAAACAGTATGGGATCATTTTGCAGGGCTGTTAAAATCCACACATCTGTGATCTACACGTAATGCCTGGTATTGACTTAAAGTAGTGTGCAGTTATCTCATCATAAGGTAACCACAAACATATGGTGCATCAATAAAAAGCAATTGTTGCGCACAGCAAACTCTTACACTACATTTTATCCTAAAATATTTAATAATAAATTATTTTAAACAGACATTAATCGCCTGACAACTAGGGCGACATGTGCATGCTCACTTTAAAGAATAACGTTTGATGCTGACAGCATTGACACGCATTAGATATCGGAAGCTATTAACACTTGCATGTACAATAATTTGGGTTAACAAGAACTGAAATGTTTTATTCTTTTGCTAAATACTTACTTGTGTATTCTGATATGTTTCAATGGAAGAACGAAGAATGGCGAACTTGAGCACTGTATTGAGGGGCGGGAAGTGATGAGGGCGCTGAAAATGTTTAAACATTTGATTGGTTGCCAAGCGGTAGTGGGTGTTTCCTGGAGCAGCGAATGACTAAAATTCAGGCCAATGTAGGCTACCTTTTTTAATTTATTATTATTATTATTAGTTAATACTTTTACCATTCCAAATACAATCACAAACAAAGAAAAAAAAATGCGTGTATGAGTCAAAAAGACAAAAGCAGAGAGCAGATTAAATAAAGCAGACAGATATATAACTAGGCTACTATAACTAGCATAAATTATTCACATTGAATTATTGAAAATTCTGCAAACATTTTGTTTCCCGGAAATGGATTGTTTAGAATTAAACTGTAAAAACAGTCCCCCGACTATTAATGAGCAAGCGTGTAATATTAGATGTAGTAACAACATTCGCCCCCATTAGAGATTATGAGTCATGTTTCTGTACAAAAATAAATAAATAAAACAAATAAATAAAAATAATAACGCGCATTTCTGAATGCACCTTCGGCATCTGCACGAGATGAATCGTGAATCTTCGTACGATTAAGGGGCGGGACGATGACGTTGACTATAATACATTTCTGCGTGCAATGCATACGCATTTTCCATCAATAGAAGTTTAACGGGAGGGTTTTGCATACCATATGAACGCAAACTGTGACTGCGTGCAATACATAGGCCTACGCATTTTCCATCAATAGAAGTTTAACGGGAGGGTTTTGCGTACCATATGAACGCAAAATGTGACTTTGGCGTGTAAATACTACGCCAAATGAAAATGAAAACTCGTGGTATAGATACGCAGTAGTAAGAGACTGGGTTGGTTTTCCCACTTATACTTATTTAAAGTAACATTATATTTAAAGGTAAGACACACCCAAATTTAGATTGGTCAAGCATCACTTGGTCAATTGTTCAAGCGTCACTAATCTGACGCAAAACTTGCGGGAACATAAAAATCTGTTTAATCTACTTGGGAAAACAATTTCAGAGTCAGTCGGAATATATCAAATGTAACAATTTATTATGTCAGGTAAATGTATCATGCCCATCAGTTCAAAGATAATAAATACAAAACATCAAATGCTCTGGAATAAAGAAAAAAGATGTGAACCTGACATTAGAAAAATACATGATGCTGAGAGTTTTGGCTACTCTCAGCATCACAGACTAATTTGAGTTAAAAATCGCGATGAGCCTTCTTCAACATCTCCCTAAATATTCAGACCAAAGCAGAAACCACTTTTCAAATGTAAACTTGAGTTCACAGTGGGAATTTGCATTAATCACCGTCCCAGACTTACTGGGGACAGAGGTTGATTTACATGGGGGCACACCCACAGCAGTTAACAAGATATCTCTAAACTCTCCACACCTTATTACCTTTTGGTTTACTTCTTTGGTTACCTTTGTTCCAGTCGCACTGAGACATTTCAAATGATACCAAACGTGCAGGGACGTGCGGTCAGGGTAGGCAGTGCCTCACCAAAGGAAATGTTGACATTACATTTATTAATTCCAAGAACTTTATTAATTCACCACATTATTAATTGCATTTATTTTATTCCAAATATTAATTTTTGTAACAAAAATTTTCAGGAATACACATATAATATGTGACCCCGCCTGTGAAACCCCGGCTAAAGTCGCAGAATCGAATTATGAGTTAACGAGCGTCAAAGTAGTCATAGCCATAAAAATGACAAAAATAGTCCATGTGTGTTTATTGCTGTAAATGATAGATTATACCAATGGTTTTGAGATGCAATACTTAAATTTTCATTTATAACATGATAAATACTGAAATTAATGATTTTATTGACACTACGTTATACTTTTGCGCAAAAAAAAAAAACGGACGTGGCGCTTCCTAAACATTGATTTCAAACGTCTCTGGGTTTATTTCGCGCAACAACACTGCTGATTCGTATATCATTCGGTTCAGGAACTTATTTTCTGTGTCTTTTCTATTAGAAAGAGTAAAAACAGACTTTAATATCAATCCGCGAGCGCCGGTAATCAGGTCAACACAATGAAAAAAAAAAAGAGAGAGATGTCAGCCGCGTTTAGATGTCTGTCGTGATTTTTTCTTGTCCATAGCCAATATTTTAAGAACTGCTTATTTGTTTTGTAGCTTAGTATTCTGCCAATAATATTAAACTTATTTTAAGGCCTTATTTTAAGGACATTGGCCTACTTAGTGTTATTTGCTGGATGGTAACGTTAATGCGTTGTTTTGACATCTGACATGGCCATGGCTTCGCCGGCGACACCGAAGTATGAGCAGGAACGGAAAACAGCTGCTTGCTTAAACAGCTTGCTTGATATTAATCTCGGTGGAATTGTCCTAAATTATGATTTAACCGGTTTTATTGCGGATTATTTTCTGGAGGATGATTGTGATGATGAACAGGACACATTCTTTGACGAAACTGACGAGGAATTTGACGGTAAGTTTTTGTTATTATTTTTTAATGCTAAATATGTAAATGTATACTGTCAGTGTCCAGCCAATGTAATGCTAACACATATCTGTGATGCAAAAATAGTGGATTTAAATGTTTATTACATTTGTTGATGGGGATTGAGTCAGTTTAAATTCATTACGTTTATGGCATGATGTTTATTTGTCTCATTACACTCTGAATTGAAGTCTGCTTACCAGCTATAGGCTGTTTCTTATTCCTATATGCCCTCCCCTCAATTAATCAGATCCAGTCTGACTAAACTGAAAAAATATTTTCTGATATTTCCATATAAAATGCTTCATTATCCATTTTAAATGTGGAATTAAACCCACTTCCCATTCTAGCATGTTAAGCAATCATGTTTTTAGGTGTCTTGCTTTGAATTGAAAAAAATGATCTTTGCTTTTTCAGGCAGTGACCAACATGATGAGGAGGACAAGCCAGTTTTGGTGATTGAACCCCAAGCTATTTGTCTGGCGAACATGAAGAAGGAACACCAGCAAGAAGAATTTGCTTTGAATGCTGGAAGTCCAGATGTGAAACTGAAAATCAGTTTCTCTTGCAACTGCAAGTATTTCAATGGGGAAAAGTGTTCTTTATTTTTCAAGGAGGGAGAGTTGCTGTCACTCAGGATTTTATTTTGCATCTAGACAATTTTAGAATGTGTACAAAGTTTGAGACTGACCTGTTAAAGGGATAGTTCACCCAAAAACTATGATTTACTCATACTCATACTCACCCTCATGTTATTCCAATCCTGTATAAGTTTCTTGCTTCTGTTAATAATAAGATATTTTAAAGAATGTTGGTAACCAGACAGTTGGCGGCACCTATGGAAGTCAATGGGTGCTGTCAACTGTCTGGTTACAAACATTCTTTAAAATATCTTATGTTGTGTTCAGCAGAAGAAAGAAACTCATACAGGTTTGGAAAAACATCAGGGTGAGTAAATGATGACAGAATTGTAGTTTTTGGGTAAACTATCCCTTGAAATTTTATTTATTTATTTATTTATTTTTTACTCTAGATTTACTCAGTTAACCGTGGGCCAGTAAGAGAATGATAATTTCAGAGAATGAGAAATGTTATGTTATTTAATTTATATATTATTGACATTTCACTGATATTACATTTTACTAATAAAGTTATACAAATCATTCCACTGAATTGATATGGTAATTGTTGCTACGATAAAGCTCTTGTTGAACCCCCATTCATTTCAATGTGTTTATGCTTTTAGCTTTTTGGACATGCACATCATAATAAATAGACGTGTTTTACAAAACTTTACAAATTTTTCCACTGATGTGTCATATATCACTAAAAAGGGGAGAATCTCAGCTTTAAAGTGTTATAAGGCACATATGCAGGATAACTATGGATCAAATGTGTTGCAGTTTTAACAAATAACTTATTTTTAAATTGGAATTTCTCAAAAATATGATTTTCTGAGCCCGAATTTTAGCAAATCTTTGACATGGCCTTACTCAGTCAATTTTAAAGATATCAAGGTTATATTTTCACAGAATGTTCTTTACATTGTGTAGGATGATTTTATGTAGAAAACATTGAATCACAAAAAAATGACTTTAGCTGGGTTTTTACAGGCAGGGTCACATATACTCATTTTGCCATTGTTTGCTCCTAAAACCATTGTTTCATGCAGGAAATGCAAGGCCATGGCCATTGAGGCAGAGGTTAGCAGTGCCTCTTTGGTCCATAGAACGTAGTTTACGTAGGTTTGCGCATGCGCAGTCAGTTCTCATGCTGTCTTGAATTATCAACATTGAGGCAGAGACCGAGCTTGCGTCATGTCACGTGATCCACTCGCTCTCACTCAATCCGCGCTTCTGGATCTAGCGGCGCCTAGCGTTGGCTGTCAACAGGCCCGGGGTGGGTAATCGGGAGAATTCCCGGTGGGCCGCTTCACTTTTGGGCCGGTCGAGGATTTTTTATTTATTTTTTCACATTTGTCACGTTAGTTACATTAGGCTACACACGTTCCGCATTCTGACACCGCAGCGCGCAGCCTCTGTATAGGTTGTACCATGTGAGGGAGTTCTCCCCTCCCCTCCTATAGAGTTGGTTGGGTCCATAGCCCGTCTTTTCCAAAACGTTTTCTAAGGAGTAGGCTACCGCGGCCGCGGCACCGCCGGCGCCTACAGATAGCTGGGCTGGCCCTACCGTAACGGTACGCGTCAGGGAGGATGGATGGGAGGAAGAGGCCAGGAGGTATGGAAGCTTGTTTCCGCCACAGAATAAAACATTTTAAAAGATAATTGCGACTTTTTATCTCGCAATTCTGTCATTATTTCTCAGAATTGCGTGAAATAAAGTCACAATTGCGTGTTATAAAGTAAGAATTGCTTGAAATAAAGTCGCAATTGCATGTTATAAAGTCAGAATTGCAAGATATAAAGTCAGAATTGTGTGAAATAAAGTCGCAATTGCTTCTTATAAAGTCTAAGTGAATTATTATTTAACCTTTACATTATTTGTTGAACCATGGCATTAATACAAACTACAATATAGTAACTAGGCTGCTTGTCGGTTCGCTGACACCGCGCCGCCTCCCTCTCACTGTGTCCCGCACAAAACATTTGTTTGTTGTATAAGTCATAAGATAGATGTGTCCATTAATTTTATTATTAGATTTGATTGTGCATTAGCCTCATATATGACTGACTTTGCTGTATGCAGGCAGCGATGTGATGATGCCTGATATGAACTTGGGTTGCTACATTAACTGAATGAATATATGAACATATATGCCACATTGATAGGTCACAGCCTACCCATGACAAGATTTCACCGCACGTTACTGCAAACGTGTAATACTGTATGATAATTATTCACATTAAACCATTTAGATTCTTGGGTGAATTTTGGTGATCTCAGCATGAGAGAGAAGGAATGGGGGAAGAGGGAAAGAGATGTAGATTAGGATGATTCTGAGGTGAGACTTGTGTCTCGAACAGTGCACGAGTGAGTTCAAATGTTCATTTCCTTTGTTCTCTCAGAGAATTGCCCTCTCTTCCAGTTTTCCCAGACTTATATATATATATATATATATATATATATATATATATATATATATATATATATATATATATATATATATATATATATATATATATTATTTACACACACACACATACATAAATAATAAATCCAGAGAAACATTTTTAATTTTGCATATGTATATGTATCTGTTTGAGTAAAATTTACATTTTTGATGTATTCTACAAACTACTGACAACATTTCCAAATTTAATTTTTTTTAATATTTTAACCATATTTTTATACCTTGATTAATGTAAAGAAAACAAGTTTATATTCATTATGTTCATATTAGGGATTTATTTAAATGTAAGATGTTTTTACACATTCTTTGCAGTTTTACAATATCTGATTTTCTTTTGTGTTGGGATTGGGGAGGCAATCAAAGACCTTAAGAAATTACCTTCTTATTCGAAGTGTTTTTTCTTATAATTTTGTTTTGAATTTAAATTTTATAGCCTATAGAACAAAAGGAAAGAAAGTCTTATATTTTCAGTTTTGTATATATTTTTTCCAGCAAAAACATTATTTATCTTTATAATATTTAGTTTTCTTATATTTAATTTATATATATATATATATATATATATATATATATATATATATCTTAAAAACTAAAAGAGAGGTCACATACAAAATGTGATTGAATAATTCCAAAAAATTGATTATTTTTGTGACTGAGGCTTGTATCCAAGAAGTTTTGGTTCATTTTTGTGATGAGCTCCAAAAGGAGAACAAGCCAGCAGAAAGTGCATCCTGTTTGTTCTTTATTTTACAAATGCATAACTTTTTGTTGTTATTGTGAGTGTATACAAATAAAAGAAGACCCTTGATTGAATGATGTGTTATTCTTATATATATGACCAAACACAACAAAATATTTTAAGTTCTTTTCGCTATTCTGAGAAAAATATTGGCGCGTTCGTCGAACACTAATTTAACATGCCAGAATTAAAACCCATTTTTAGAACAATGCATTGTGCCACTCACCCAGGTGTGCCAAAACACTTTTTAATGAACTGCAATATTTCATATAACCCTTCCTAGATTGATGGGCAGCAACAATTGCTTCTCGAAGATCATCGCTGATGTCTTACCTCCTTGGCATTGTGTTAAAACACACCTAAAGGCTCCAGACCAGGCTCCTGACTGCTACTTACCCTCTTCATTTCTATGGAAGGAGTAATTTGTCACATGACACATGTTGTTGTTTTTACCTAATTTTAAGACCTGCCAAGGACCAGAGGATTTTTTATTTCCTGATACGTAAAACCATAGAATTAAATTAGGTGTCCTTTCTACTGCCGTTCAAAATCGGTATGATTTTTTAAGTGTTTTTAAAAGTCTCTTCTGTTCACCAAGGCTACATTTATTTGATCCAAAATACAGTAAAAACAGTAATATTGTGAAATATTATTACAATTGAAAATAATTGTATTCTATTTGAATATATTTTAAAATGTAATTTATTGGCAGAGCTGAATTTTCAGCATCAGCACTCCAGTCTTCAGTGTCACATGACCCTTCAGAAATCATTCTAATATGCTAATTTAAAGCTCAAGAAACATTTATTATTACCAATGTTGAAAACAGTTGTGTACAATTTTTTCAGGATTCTTTGATAAAACACTTGAAATAGAAGGCTTCTGTAACATTATACATGTCTTTACTGTCACTTTTGATCAATTTATCCATCGTCAAAACGATCCCCATTCACACAGATCCTACTAAAAACACTGTATTCTGCTGCCAGGCCATTAGATTGTGATGAAACACTATAGACTGAACGCGTATCCGCATGTGCATGACATCATCGTTTTCAGATATTCTTGTTTTTGTTGTTTGCACGAATCGTTTTCAAAAACTTGCACTTTGAAACCCATTTTCAAAACTTTGCGTTTTCAGGCACCCAAAATGCCATTGTCATGTAAATGAACGGCCAAAACACACAAAAAGTTTTACGTTGAATGCGGTTGGTTGAAAACGGTGGGTTCAGGAGGAGGGGGAGGATGTGGTGAAGGGCTGGTGACAGGAGGCAGTGCGGGAGGAGTGGTGATGGGAAGACGATGATCCCCTGGCTGTGGTGGACGGCCTGGCGATGATGAGGAAGGGTGGTGCCAAGGTGTAGACGGGACTGTCAACATCTGGGGGACAATCGGCAGAGGTTGAGCCGATGGATCCTAGGGCGCAGATGGAGAGCCGATGGAGCAGAGTGATGTCGCTGGCATCAGAGGCCTAGGTGACGTTGCAGCGACGACCGACGGAGGCGGTATAATGTTTATGAGCTAATGTTTTTGTTTCATCTGACCATAGAACCCATCCCGTTTGAAGTTCCAGTAGTGTCAGTTACTTTTGTTCTATGGTCAGATGAAACAAAAACATTAGCTTTTTTGGCAGCAAACACTTAAGATAGGTTTGGTGCACACAGGGATAAAAAAAGTACCCCATGTGTAAAATGAAATACTCTGCTGTATCTTTAATGCTGTGGGCCTAATTTTCTGCCAGAGGTCCTGGACATCTTGTTCAGATACATGGCATCACGGATTCGATCAAATACCAACAGATAAAAAATCTAAACCTGACAGCCTGTCCTAGAAATCTTATAATGGAGAACAGGATGGAGAGATTCTGTATGGAGGAATGGTCTCTGATCTCTTGTCAGGTGTTCTCCAAACTCATCAGGCATTATAGGAGAAAACTCAGAGCTGTTATCTTGGAAAAAAGAGGTTGCAAAAAGTATTTAATAAAAGGGGGCACATAATTGTTCCCAACGTGTTTTGGAGAAAAAAAATGTATTTCATAATTTGATTTCCCCCCCACTTTCAATTATTTTACTTCAATGAAAGGTTAGATTTTTGCAAATTTTTTAAATAAAATATCAAAAGGATTAAAAATGCAGATTAATTTTTACAGCCATATTTGATCATATTTACCAAGGGGGCAAACACTTTTTCACACCACTGTATATAGTTTTGGAATGTTTCATTACCCCCCAAAAAAGAGACCGTAAATATTATAAACATAAATTATTTTTTTGCTTTCAAAAATATATACACAACTGAAAATATTAGCTTTTATTTCCTTTTGTACTATAAGCTATACAATTCAAATGAAAAATTAAAAGAAAACAAATCAGCGTGAGCACTTCGAATGAGAAGGTAATTTCTTTAGGTCTTTGATTGCCTCCCCAATTCCCACACAAGAGAAAATCAGATTGTAAAACGTGAAAAAACAAACATTAAAATAAATCCCTAGTATGAACTGAATATAACTTCTAAAATATGCAGTACACAAATGAACTAATTGACATTCACCCATCCTTCCTGTTAATGCATCAACGCATACCTCCCCACCATTCATTTGTCTACATAGTTTGAGCTGCTTGATCTACGCTGCCAAGTTAGCTATTAAACTAACAAAAAAAAGTGTTGCTAAGTAGATTAGACTCAAATATATCCGCTAAATGAGCAGTAAATGTAAGCATTCACATATCACCTTTAAGTCCTTTTGTTATTGGATGCTCAGGCGGTCGCATCTGTTACTCAGTCACTGAATCAATTTAAATGTTAAAGGTGCTATATGTAGTGTTTCTACTAAAATTAATCTTTTTTTATTGCCTGTGTGTGAAGGGGTTGTAATCTCACATTAAAATGATCCACTTTGCGGGTTTTGCTATTACCTCGGAAAGCAAGTATTCTTATTTTTTATGTGAAGGTGCCGAGCCCCGAGCCCCTCCCGAGCCTCGTCTACTGACTTTGCACTCAACAGCGACGACACTGCAACTTATGACATGGACTTATGACATATGCAACTTATGATATGTCTGATAACACTAAGAAACGACCTGCTCCCAGCACAAAAAAAATAAAAATAAAAAAAAAGGCCAGATGTGAATCGGATCAACTTCGGACGAAAACACGGATCAACATCGGCAGGGCATTTGAATAGTGTTGCTTTCGTCAACGAAAATTATGACTAAATATCGTCGTCAACGAACCTTTATCACGTGACAAAAACGAGACGAGACGCAATGTAAATGCTGGTCATGTGACGATAACTATAATCAAATGTATAATGCATATCTGCATATCTGTATATATGTAAGAGTTTGTGTATGTGTAGGCCTGGAGAGTCGCTACGCCTGGCATCATAATCTAGGTGCCTCAGTCCGCAAGATGTCATAGCGATACACAGCAGTTGCCATGGAGTCAAACTTGATCAGGTCCCAGACAGAGTCAACAATCAGCAGGTGTCAGTGGGGAGTGGGGGAAGGAACGCAAGAGCGTCTCGCTGCAGTGCTCTCTTCCGGGGGAATTGTTGTTGCAGCAGCGGCCTCGGCCAAGGCCAGTGCTGGTAGAGGGGGGCCGAAAGTAGATAAGATTGGGGTTGTTTGGTCTTGAGACGAGTAGCCGCATTCCAGTTTACACAGCTCCTGGTCCATTTGGGTCTCCGAAACGATCCATTTGCCTTTGCAAAGCTGTGAGCTTCTCCATGATGTTATCCATATTGTGGTTCATAGTCACAGTCTGAGTGCTGACAGCTCTGCCCACTGCTTCAATCATGACGGGCAGCCTTGTGGGGCTTTGGACAGCTGTCACCGTCTTCTTAATTCCTCGATAAACCAGGGCAATGCCTAATCCAATCAGCAGAAGACCTGTTATCATGGTTCCGAATAGGTAGATATCTTCAATGTCCTCCACGGAAAGAGCCACCAGACACACGACCCGCCACCTCTCACACGCGTCCATCGTGTAGCCAGCTGCGAGCGTTCCGGCAGGGCAGTCAGGTTCCCCCGAACCCAAGCTTCTCGTCGAGAAGATGGTGTCAATTGCGTTGAGAGATCAGTTGATCAAATCCATAATTTCTTAGTTTGGAGAGCAGTGCAGAGAGAGTCTCTCAAAGTACAAGACAGTAGACTAGACGAGACGAGAGGAGCAAAGCAGGGGAGGTAAGGGAGAGGAGGGTAAGAAAATGCGACCGCCTTCGTTGAGAGCCAAAGAGAGAATATAGAGGAGTTGGAGTTGATTCAAACTGACACAGGATAGGCTAGCTTTGCACCTATCAGGTCTATCCGCATCCCCAACGTCATGTACACATTGCGCGCGGAAGTGTACATTTACACTTGCACGCGAAATAGACCAGCATCTCGGAGTTAAAGGGATAGTTCACTTTGAAATTAAAGTTTGGTATGTTTTAGCTTAAGAACGGTTTGACCTAAAAATATCAAAATTGAAACTACTGCGGAAAAAAAGACACCTACATCTTGGATGCCCTTGAGGTAAGCTAAAACATACCAAAATTTAATTTCAAAGTGAACTATAACTTTAAGGAAATACATTATTCAGGTTTCATTGAATAGACGCTTAATAGTTTTGGTGAATTTAAATTTGGAGTGGAGTGAAGCTGTTAGCTAACGTTTCTAACTAAGGCGAAGTTTGCTAGTCAGCACCAGCATGGATCGCTTTTTAGTAAGGAAAGTGACAGATGTCAGGACAGATGGACAGGCTTCTGCTGCATGCTCTTCAGACAAAGCTACAACTTCGGAGGAAACAGGGAAATGTAGTGGGAAACGAAAAAGAAAATACAGTGAAGATTATGTTAAATATGGATTTACAGTAACGACTGACAAAACAAGAGAGGAGGTACCACTGTGTTTCGTATGTTCAACGGTGCTTTCAAATGAAACCATGAAACCGTCGAAACTTTCTCGTCATATGGAGACACATCACATCTTCTTGAAGGCCAAGCCTATTGAGTATATGCAACAGACGTTGCGTGATTTCAAAGGACAGCAGACACTCATGAGAAAGAGTGCAAAAGTCAGTGAAAATGCACTGAAAGCCTCATATCTGGTGGCTCTCAGAGTTGCACAATGCAAAATCCACATACAATTGCCGAGCAGCTGATTTTGCCAGCAGCTATAGACATGTGTAAAACCATGATGAACGAAGAATGTGCTAATAAATTAAAAACTATTCCTTTGTCAGATAGCACAGTCGGACGTCCAATTGAGGAAATGGCAAATGATGTGAAAGAGCAGCTGATAGAGAAACTTCGATCAGTTCAAAGATTTTCCATTCAGTTAGACGAGATGACAGATATAACAAATGACGCGCAACTTTTGGCATTTGTGCGATACGAGGATAATAGTGCAATGTGCGAGGAATTTCTCTTTTGCAAACCACTGCCAGGGCGAACTACAGGTGCCGAGATCTTTTCAGCCCTTGATGACTTTTTCAAAGAACACAATATTTCGTGGCAGAAGTGTGTGCCGCTATGTAGCGATGGTGCCAGAGCAATGAGTGGCAGCCAGACTGGATTGATTGGGCACGTAAAGACAGTAGCACTGGCGATAATTTGGACACATTGCATGATTCATAGAGAAGCCTTGGCCGCCAAAGATCTCAGTGTTGAGTTCAGCGAGGTTTTTGATGCTGTTGTTAAAACTGTAAACCTGATAAAACGAAAAGCATTAAATACACGCCTGTTTGCATCCCTATGTCAAGGCTTAGGAAGTGAACACACCTCTCTCCTTTACCATTCAGAGGTGAGATGGCTGTCTCACGGCGCGGTGCTCGCCCGTGTGTTTGAACTACGTGACGCTATCTATACTTTCTTGTGTGAGAAGGAGTGCACTGAACTGGCTTACATGTTCAACGACAGCCACTGGTTAACTAAGCTGGCATATCTCACTGCTGTTTTTGCAGAGCTTTACAAGTTGAACACTTCAACGCAAGGGAGAGATTCAAACGTCCTGCAGCTTTACGAAAAACTAGAGGCATTTGTTAAAAAAAATGTCAAGATGGATAGAATGAGTGGAGAGTGGTAACTTGGCTATGTTCCCTTCAGTTGAGGAATATTCTGACAGCACTGACATTAAAGACATTGGCCCTCATTTATCATTCTTGCGTAGAAACGGGCGTATATGTTGGCGTAAGATTATGTTTACACTCCTCTCACCGCCTGATTTATGAAGCTGTGTGTACCTTTAAAATCCAGGTGTACGCAATACCTGCGCTTGATAAATGCCGCGGCTGAAAACGAGCGTTATTAGAATAACACGCCCCTATATATTCAAGTCTCCGCTCCCCCCACGCCCTCATTTTACGCCATGGACACACGGAAGACAGCAAAGAAGAGAAACTTCTTTGAGAAAGAGAAAGAGAAACCAGGGAAGTGGAAAGAAACTAAATTGATTTCTAGATTTTTATTATTAATGACGCTTATTGCTATTTAAAAGAAGAATGTCATTATTATTATTATTTGTATTATTATTATTATTATTATTTAAAAGAAGAAGAATGTCATTTTTATTATTTTGTCAGTCTGAATTATTTTTTGGTCATTGAAAGCCTTTCATTACTGAACCCAGTCCGTGCACACCTGCCGGGCCTAACCCTGGCCTAACCATCGTTTTAAAGAAAAGTACAACGGCGAGCGCGTCGAGTACAAACGCCTTGTCCGTTTCGGGAGGTGCGCGTGCAGTCTGCGGAGACTCGCGCTGCGGAGCCAGGCGAAAGTATAAACCAGGCTTGAAACGTCAGGTAAAGCGCACAGGCTCGCAACTGAAGGAATACATATGCCTACAAATCAAATGCTTTGGTAAAGTCACACAAATTAAACATTTAAGTCCATGTTGCACAAAAATAAACACTGAAGTTTATAATTACTATGTTGTTGTTTTTTTTACAGTGGGTCATAATCAGTGTTGGGGAAAGTTACTTTTAAAAGTAATGCATTACAATATTGCGTTACTTCCCAAAAAAGTAACTAATTGCATTACTTAGTTACTTTTTATGAAAAGTAATGTGTTACGTTACTTTTACATTACTTTTTCTTCTCACCTGGGCTGGGCTTGCTTGTTTTGTTTTTTTTAATAACAAGACCAACAAAAAAGTTCTATTTTTGGCAAATGTTAAGGCCCTTTCACACCAAAAGTGAACTGAATAAGCCTCAGGCTGAAGGAAATGTATATTTACGCTTGTACAGTAAAGGGTGCCGCTTGCCCTGCTGTTCTGGATTAAAGAACAATAATATACAGGAGAAGGAAGTAACACTCTTATTTCTAAATCTTAAGTAATTTTTGCTTATTAGTATGGTTGAATTAGATCATTGAAGGTCAGCAGCAAAGACATTAATAAAGTGAGATTAAATTCACAAAGTATATTTGAGTAATTTAATAGTTAATTATAAAAGTTGAGTAAAAAAAAAAAGTTGAGATTGCAGTTTACTGTTTTTATTTATTTTGAGCAGTGAGATGAGTAAGTTCACATTTACTCTAGAACTACAATAACCATCATGTTTACGCAGCGCACACACCACCACCTCACTTTGCTTCTCTCAACATGGGGACAGGAGAGCTGTCAGTCAATAAATGTGAAAAAGTAACTAGCGTTACTTATTTGGAAAAGTAACTTAGATATTTTATTGCAAATTGAAAAAGTAATGCATTACTTTACTAGTTACTTGAAAAAGTAATCTGATTACGTAACTCAAGTTACTTGTAATGAGTTACCCCCAACACTGGTCATAATATATCATATCTTTTAGTTTGTCAGTGCGTTTTGTGGTGTTAGGAATTGTTTTTCTGCGCATTTCCGCACTAACTCAAAACGTGCGTACACCACCTCCTGAGCTGGCGTAGGATTTGAGCGTGCCGTACGCTAACGTCCATATTGATAAATCTCAAAGTCACCGTGGTTTTGGGTGTACGCCAGGTGTACGCTGGAAATTTGGTGTACGCACTTTTGATAAATGAGGGCCATTGTGTGTGAGCATTTGAGGAAGCGTGTGCTTCAATTCCGAAAGTACTTCAATGATTCTGATGAGTGGCGCTGTGACAGCAAATGTATCCTGCTCCCATTCAGTGATGATGCAGCAGCAGGGTCAAGCTTAACTACTGTAGAAGAGGATCAGCTCATAGAGATGTCCACAGTCTCTGTCAGGAGGCATATGTATGATACACAACCCCTTTTGAAGTTCTGGATAAATTGCCAGACAGAATTTCCCCAGACAGCATGGTAACATTGGTTCAATGTTGAGTTTTGATCCAAACCATCAATTTGGTTGACATCAAAATTTCAATGTATGATGTTTTATTAACAAAGTTCGGGAGGAGCACGTTCAAATAATCAATCAATCAATCAATCAGTCAACTCAAACAATTACCATGTCTACCCTATCAACATGAGAGGAAGCATATATATAATCACTCTGTCAACTCACCTAACTTCCTTGACAGTTTTCAGCATCCCTCCACCACCCCGACTCCTCACTCTTGGCTTGTTTTTTCACAGCCAGGAATACGGGGGGAGTACTCTGGGTTCGGGCCGAATACCGAGCCCGGAGCCCTCTCCTCGGACAGCACGCCAAATACGCATTTATTCTATATGACTTATTTGTAAGTGTGAACTCGTGAATTAAAGTGTGTTGGATCAGCATTGAAATTTTGATGAAAGGGAACAGCACACATGGGTGAAGACAGTGACATTGAACTAACAGTGAGTCTTAGTTTATGAGCACAATATCTTGCAGGCATGTATCTGTGCAAAACACTACTGGGTGTTTCCCAATCAGTGGGGCGTTTCAGTTCATGATGGGCACTTTCAATGGTGTTACCTCATTTGCTCTAATACACTGGGGGTTTGGTTTAGGGGTGGGCCCTCATGATTTTAGCAAGTCTTTTGAAAAATGGTTGAAAAACACCAATTGTAGTTTGAAAATTGGCACTAATTGGTATACGCCCATTTTGGTTTTGCATGTGGGCTTCTCAGTAGTTAAAGGGGGGGTGAAATGCTCATTTTCACTCAATCTCCTGTTAATCTTGAGTACCTATAGAGTAGTATTGCATCCTTCATATCTCCAAAACGTCTTTAGTTTTATTATATTTATAAGTTAAAGATTGGCTGTACCGAGTCTTTCCGGAAAAAAACGAGCGGCTGGGGGCGGGCCGTGTGGGCGGTGTGCTATAGCTGTGCTAACTGATCTAACAACAACACAGAGAGACATTTGAAGTAGTTTACTCACCGTGACTGCTCGATCCTTAAGCATTAGACGATCTGCAAATAAGTCGATCTGGGCTTTGTTTATAAAACAATCATCGTCGAAATGCAGGGAACAAAGAGTCGTGCACAACCTCCGTTGATGCTTCGAAAAAACAAACTCCATCCACGGGTTCCTTAACGCTGGGTTCTTTGGGAATCTGTGCAGGGTTGTCTTGCCCTGCCAACCAAAAACCCACTTCTTTGGTGACAATGACTTCCCTAAAAGCCGAGCATAGCGCTTTGAGGTAACGTACTGCTTTCGCTCTCTTCTCTCTCTGGTTTGCGAGTGCGCGCGCGGCCGCGGAGAAGTGCCCTTAGGACCCATATAAGGAAATTCCGCTCTATCTTACGTAAGACAGAGCCATACTCGAAAAAAACTTTCCGAAACTTGTGACAAACCGGAAGGAGTATTTTTGGAACAAAAATACTCCTTCAAACGTACAACTTAACTTTTGAAACTTTGTCCATGTTTAGCATGGGAATCCAACTCTTTAACAGTGTAAAAAACTCAGTATGCATGAAACAGCAATTCACCCCCCCTTTAATTGATGCTTCCTTATTAGAGAGAAAACACAAGGTGCGTCCTATACGGAAGTCTTGTGTGTTTGACATGCATGAACTCTCTGAGTTTCAAACAATGGTGCATATAATGTATTTCTGTTTTTAGCATGCTTTTTACTTGCATTTTATTTGTCTACTAACATACATTAATTTTTAAAGTAAGTAAAGTGTTGAAATAAATCGCACAGATAGCATGGGACCATTGATACAATGTTGAGTTTTGATCCAAACCATAATTTTGGTTGAGATTGACATTTCAGTGTTTAAAGTGTGTTGGATCAGCATTGAAATTTTGATGAAAGCCAACAGCACACATGGGTGGAGACTGACATTGAACTAACAGTGATTTGTAGTTGATGAGCACAAGATCATTCAGGCATGTATCTCTGCAGAACACTAGTGGGTGTTTATCTATCAGTGGGGCGTTTTCAAACCACAATGGGCATTTTCAACCGCTTTACCTGATTTGCTCTAATCCACTGGGGGCTTGGTTTAGGGGTGGGGTGGTTTAGCAAGTCTGTTGAAAAATGATTGAAAAACATTTATTGTAGTTTGAAATTGGCAACTGATTGGTAAACGCCCATTTTGGTTTTGTATGCGCACTTCTCAGTAGTGTAACGCTTCCTCATTAGAGAGAAAACATAGGTGCATCCTATACAAAAGTCTTGTTTGTTGAAGCACCTGACATTCTTACATGACTTCTCTAGCAGAGTTTCAAACAATGGTGCATCTACACACTTAAAAAATGCACATTGCTTCAGTAAAGTTTATTACGAATTTCCTGAATAAAGTTCTAACGTCATTTAAGACATTTCTTGAAGTGCAGGAGACATGAACATGAGCAAGAAAGTTACACTGCAAACATAGCCCATGTCTTGCATCCTTCAGTGCTTGCATGCAGAGCACATTGCTCCTTTAGTAGGAATGAAGGCAGACGAAGATGGACAATAAAAAAAAAAAAAGAAGCACCCTCCTGATAATGCTGACATTGGCTGCGTTCGAAACCGCATACTTCCCTACTATTTAGTATGGGAAAAAGAGTAGGCGAGCGAAAAAGTATGTACGGATCCAAAAGAGTAGGCGAGAATTACCTGGGTGACGTACTAATTATCGCGAGATTCGGACTTAAGTGCGTTCGAATATGCCTACTTTCCTACTATATAGTAGGCGAAAACAGTACGTGAAGGAAGCAGTACGTTCGAAACATCAGTATTCATAAAAGAGTAGGCGAGAAGTTCCCGGATGGCTTACTGCTTCAGCGCAGATTTTCGAGTGCTCGACCGATGGATACTCTTCTATCCCAGGAGGCCACGCGAGAGGATACGTCATTATCAAACATCGCAGAGATCAGCGACGCGGGTGCTTTCAAATGTGAGTAAACACGGTTCCTTTTGTTAAAATTGCATGTGTTGCACTACTATAGAGTAAACTGTTGAACTGTTGAAGGTGTAAAGACGTTCCACAGTAAAGTATAGTTGTGATTTTGCTGTAAAAACACGTTTTATTATGTATAACGTTAGCTAACAGGGGAGCTCCAGTAATGACATGTAAGTTACGTCTCTAAAGTGGATTTACATAAACCATATACATCTTAAAGACGCTCATTTTAAATGTCTATTTACATCTGACAGGAAAATCTTGAAATATCACAACATGAAATAGACATCTGAGTGATGAATGTGTGCTATTATGTAGAACAAATCTATAAAGTAACTAAACATAAGTTATCTATTTTATTTGTCCATTAGTAGTTGATAAATTGAGGAACATTTCCCACCCAGCACCAGACGTCATTAAGACGTTGCTTTTTGGGCTAAATCAAGTCGGCCCGTCATAGTCTACATTTAGCCCAAAAATAGACGTTGAAAATTGGGCTTTGTTTGGTCCGTCTGATTTGGTCCAAATTTAGCCCAAACATAGACGTTGAAAATTGGGCTTTGTTTGGTCCGTCTGATTTGGTCCAAATTTAGCCCAAACATAGACGTTGAAAATTGGGCTTTGTTTGGTCCGTCTGATTTGGTCCAAATTTAGCCCAAACATAGACGTTGAAAATTGGGCTTTGTTTGGTCCGTCTGATTTGGTCCAAATTTAGCCCAAACGTCGACGTTGAAAATTGGGCTTTGTTTGGTCCGTCTGATTTGGTCCAATTTTAGCCCAAAAAAAGACTTGAAAATTTGGCTTTGTTTATTTAACCCAAGACGCTCGTCTGTTTTGGACCACATATAGCCCTAATGTAGCATAAATACAATTAAAGTCTATTGTAGCAAGTGAAGAAATAGATTGTAGAAATAGTTTCAAAGTTACGTGTCACTGCACATGCCAGAAATAAATTATTTGTAAGCACAAAACTACACGTTCGCAAATCATATTAATACCTACATTATTTGGCATAAATCCTGGCCAGTCAGATCCCAAACAAGCAAAAATCGTTTCCGCTGATCAAGAATGTGGAGACCACGGTGGACACAGCAGTAGCCTAGTATTGACATAGGCAATATCTCATTATTTCGACAAAATAGGGGACATTCTAATCTGCATTAAGCCACATTAAGCGTTCTTATAATGGTTTTCTGTGGGAGGAAAATGCTTAACGTGTAATTGTGTTCATATTCTGGGCTCATCTGATTTTTTTGTACATAGCATTATGATTTTAGTATCATAATAATGATTAATAAATGCACACACAATTATCCGTGAACTTGATTTGAACAAATGCCTTTCAACTTTCAACTAAGTGCATTTAGTTTCATATTTGTTAAAATATTATAGTGTTATTTTTATTTTTATTTTCCATTTATGTTGATTATGAAAAGTGAACAGCACGACCGAGTAAGATGGGATGCGCAATATGAGACATGCGGGTCAGACATGATTTTGACCACTTCATCAAGTTTTGTTTTGTAGAAAACCTTTCTTTAAAGTGAATTTCGTTTTGTATAAATTGTATCTTAATTTTAATCAATTTTTCATCAACCATGCCTGGATTTAATTAATAAGAAGCAAATATAACAGACAATCATGGAGGTGCCCGCGCGGTCACTTGCATTGCACGTTAAGCGCATCTCATCCTAACTTAACGAAACTCAGTGTATGCCTCGCACAGACATGAAAAATACATCAAATACACAAAGCTTGAAATGTCTTTAAACGAAATAATTCAAAACGAAAAAAGAAAAAGGCTACTCTATGATTATGTAATCCATTAGGCCTATGTGCATTTCTCTCTATAGGCGCGTTCACACGGAGATGGCGATCGTCAACTTCATCTATGCAGCTGAGTCGACACTATCAGAGAAAACACTTGTTTATTAATAAAAATCAATACACGCGTCACCGGATTTACAAATGCACATCTTGCTTGTTGCACGCACACATATTATGTCGAAATAATAAGATATTGTGTTAAAATAACATTATTGTTAATAATAGCCTATCTTTTAGAATATTTGATTGAATGCTGAATGTTGCGCTTGTTCAATTTGATGAAATTAAAACTTTAATTGTGATCAATAACATAACTGAATATTAAATATTTAGTGGCCAAGTTTTGCGCAGCTCCCCCCGTCAATGATCTAGCACCCCCTCAGCACATGTTAAAAATTCTCTGGTGCCGAAAAACTAGGCAGTGTAAGGGGAGGATCCTCCCTTTACAAATTACTGCGTAGACCCCGATAAACAACAGCACTAATAATATATTCACATATATGTGAATATTAATATATTAATTTATATGTGAAGCACTGTTAAATATATTGAAATACATTTTGTATATTTGAAATACATTTAAAAAATACTTATAAGCTTTGTTCCTCGTGTTACATCTGTAAATTTGTGTAGCCTATGAGAAAAATATGTTCATAATTATATCATGTAGTTTTTGCTATTTTATTTCTACACCACGTTTACCATTTCTAAAGGTAGACATATATTATATTATAATGTAGCCTATTATGACTTCAAACATGTTTTACATTTTCAATGCTTTCATATTTTCATTCCATTTACAGTTTGCGATGGCCACAGGCCTACTATCCACTTAATAATACATCAGGTTTCAGGATATTTTAGCTGATTATCAAATAATTCACTCCATCAATCTAAATGTATGTAAATGCTGCGTGACTTCTACGTGTTTTAATGGGCGCGCGCGCTGAACATTCAAGCCGCATTTGAACTGGAGCGGAGGGGGTTACCATGGAAACGAGACGGCAGCTCAACTGACAATCAGCGAAACGTACGTCTCTCACTGTTGTTTTAACTACTTTAAGGTAAGTTCAGTCCATAAAATTACACAAATAGTACATACAAATGTTTCTGAGACTTTCTTTCATGTAAATCACTCGCTTCCGTTGAATATTTACTTTATAGAAATGGTTTAGTGTCTTCGAAAAAGTCCGTTAGCATCTAGCTAACTAACTTAGAGGTAACGTTAGGTTAACTAGACTTGAGCTGTAACGTTAAGTTTGGGCTTGTAATCACATCTTATGTGTAGATGAGATATTTTGATAGTTTTGTAAAGGTTTTGCTGACAATTGGTCAATGGATGAATGGAAATAAGCTAATTTATTTAACCTAAAAGTACGCACTGTATGGTTAATTCATAGTTATCACGTGACGTCACACCATTACGCCCACCTGGAGGCTTTCCATTGCCCACCAGCCATTTTTTATCAGGTTTGCAGTTAGTATTAATGTAGTAAAACAGTGTAATTAAAAGATCAAATCCAATATATACCGCTTATTCATGATGCATACTTTGTACAGGTAAGCAGATGAACACAGAACAAATTATTTATAACATAATAATATTGTTTGTCTTCTCCCCTTTACAGTTTGTTTAGCTTCACAGAGTTTAGCTCCAAACCCAATTAAGCAGACCTGAGCAGCTGATCCAGGACCACCAGAAACTCTGCAGAACTTTGGTCTGGACACCAGTGTTGTAAGTTCAGAACATATTGCAGGAGATCTCAACATTGTTCTCAAGGTCCACTTACATGCAGAGCTTTACTCCAACCTAGACCAGCACACCTGAACAAGCTAATCAAGGTGCATAACTCTGGGTGCATATCACTCTGGTCTCTAGCTCAGTAGTCAGTGGTTAAGGGCCGTCTTTATCACAAAATCCTTAAAGTGCACTGAAACATTCGCTCCCTAAAAACTCACTATGTTATCGGAAGTTCTGAAGCTCAAAACTTTAATCACACAAGACAGTTCGCTACAAAATGACATGTGATGGGGGATTTTAACAAACCAAACCAATTCACAAACCAATATTATATTTCAGCATAAACATACGTCGCTAGACAGGTAATGTCTAATCAAGCAAACATTTACAATTTATCTATGACTGAAATCTTGCACAAATATAGAGGGAAAACTCAAGTGTATACTTCACATTTTGGACAACCATTGTTTTTTTTACATTTACATTTTGGTTATTGTTTTCTTTCTCACTTTAGATGCTGGAGAAAAAACAGCCAGGCTAAAGCATTCAGAGTGGAAACTTCTGTCGTGGCTCAATAATCCGGGACTGGGATGGTGGAAGGAGCAGAAGATCAGAGATCAGGCAGAGATCTACTGGTGCCCCTGAGGAACTGATTCACCTAATGCGCCAAACATTACCAAACATTTTCATCACTCACCTTCATGTCGTTGCAAACCTGTAAGACTTTCGTTCATCTTTGAAACACAAATGTAGATATTTTTAATGAAATCTGAGAGCTTTCTGTCCCTCCATTTCACAGTTTATGCCACTACAACTTTCAAGGTAGTAAAGACATTATAACAATAATCAATATGACTCCAGTGGTTTTAACCTCAACTTTATGAAGCGAAGTGCATGCTTTGTGTGTGCAAAAAAAAAAAACATGGCATCTTTATTCACAAAATATACGTCTCTGACACGTGTTCATGGAGCACCACGATTCATCAGTGTTGTGTTGGCGAGAGAGCCGGCCATCTTATGCGTCGGAGATACATCATTTGTGAATAAAGACGTAATTGTTTACGCACACAAGGCATCTGTTAAAAATATCTTCATTTGTGTTCTCCACAAAAGTATTATGGGTTTGGAGCGACATGAGGGTAAGTAATTAATGACAGAATTTAAATTTTTGTGTGAACTATCCCTTTACTGTTTTCTAATGTGGTTATAATTGGTCATTGTTCTGTTTTATAAATATTTTAAAGATTTATTGTTTTGAAAAAATGTTTATACAGAAAAGATAGATTAATTTGACCAAAAGTCACAGTAAAAACTTTAAAATTGTTTAAAAAAATGATTCAAATAAATGTTGCTCTTATGAAAGTTCTATTCAAAGAATACTGAAAACTGTATCATAGTTTCCACAAAAATATGAAGCTGTATAACTTATAATAATCATAAATGTTTCTTGAGAATCAAATAATCATATTATAATGAATTCTGAAGGATCATGTGACACTGAAGACTGAAGTAATGATGCTGAAAATTCAGCTTTGCATCACAGGAATAAATTACACACTTTATACTGTATATTTACATGTATATTTAAGAAAAGTTATTTTTATTGTAGTAATATTTCACAATATAACTTTTTTAGGGTATGCTTGATCAAATGCAGGCTTAAGATGTGATCAGGAAAGTGTTTTTTATGTGAAAGATGTATTTGATGTGTCAATAAATGGTTTTATAAACTCTTTTGTGAATTTTCGTATTATGAAAATTAAATATAATCATGAATTCACGGTTGAAATTAGGCCTGAAAAAGACGTCTTTTCAACTCACTTTACAACCTAATTTAGACGCGATTGGGACGTCATTTTATTGTCGTCTTTTCAACGACCTGAAAAAGACGTCTTTTCACCTTTCACTTTTCAACCAAATTTTAACGTTGTTTAGACGACTGGCAATGTCGTCTTTTCGACGTCATTTCAACGAGTTTTTGCTGGGTGGGTTATGTTGGATAAAAAGTTAAAACAACCTCAACATGTAAATGTAGTGTTGAGTTCATAAATCACAGAGGTGATGTGAATCTCATCTGGATGTTACAGGGACAGATGAACAGATGTGTTTATCCGGTGGAGAGTGGCTCATGAAGCTGAATGCTGCCATCAAAGGCTTTGAGTGAGTATACTACAGAAATGAATAACAACAACTATTTCAATATTAAGTTGTAGTTTATTTAATTATTGTAGTTTAAAACAGAGCTATTACAGCACTTTTCTGATTCTTGATTTCTGTGCATTTGCTGCAGATTTTTTGAGGTGGAGCAGGACCTGCAAGGAAAGATGATGGCGGCATTTGTGAAAAAAAGCATTTTTGTCTTCTAATACTGAAATCAAATGACATTGTGCGGTTGAAATTACTGCTTTTGTGTTATGTTTGTGCATTTTTGTAGGATCTGAAATGTCAGCAGGCTGGTGTGAGCACTGAGGATGAGGAGCACAGAGCTGAATCCTGGAGATGGTGCCATGGATAAGACCCTCCATCACTCCACCTGCTCTTATGAGACCCTCCACCTGTCCTTGTGAGACCCTCCATCATTCCACCTGCCCTTACGAGACCCTCCATCACTCCACCTGTCCTTATGAGTCCCTCCATCACTCCACCTGCCTTTATTGCCTCAGATTGTGAAGCACAACACAACATGCAACAACCTCAGGCACAAAGGAACGGCTCACCTCTGGCGGTCAGCTGATTCATCAGAATAAAGCCGCAGAATGGGAACCGCTGTGTTGAGATGGCAGAAGGATGTGGGGTTCACCGCCTGTAGCCTATATACATGATTGTAGTTTCAATAAAGCTTTGTTTCATGTGTTGACTTGTATATGCATTTGTTTATTGTGTGATGGTGACTTTCATTCATTCTTTTACTAATTTATTAAGATTTCTCATTGTTGTCAGTAAATAAAATATAATTATTTAATTAATGTTTTATTTAATTGTTTGAAAGAAAATGTAGATATGTTCATTATATGCACATCTAGAGTGTATTCAATCATGCATAGCTACAGTATGTCATATGACATACATTACATGTTGTTTGTTTTATTGAATTATATCATTTTCAGTAAAAAGTAATATAATTAAGTATTGGTAAGCATTTATCGTTGTTATTATTGTGTGTTTTGGGGTGGGATAGCAATGCAATTCATTCTGAGGTAATATTAATTTTTAATATTAATGATACTTAAATTTTTCGAGTACAAAATCAAAAGTTTTCTCCAAAGGCGAATCTTCGCACAGCTGCCCTTTGTGCAGACATTACAAACGCTGAGGAAAACCGTTCTAGGTAGGGCTGTCCAGTTACTGATGGTATATATATATATATATATATATATATATATATATATATATATATATATAATGGTTTGCATACATAATATGAGATTTTTTTACACAGGAAAAAAAAACCTACAAGGTTGAATATCTTATATATTTTCTTAAATAATTCATAATACATTTTAAAAAAGCATTTTTTGTTATTTATAGGCCTAGGCCTGAGGGATGAAACGAGAGTTAAATTCAACAAGAAAAAGAGGAAAACAAAGCAGTTAGCCACTTTTGCTTGTGGATGAAAATGTTTGGATATATATATAAAAAAAAAATTAACAACATATTCAAGAGATGACAATTTTGGGATTTCGTAATAAAAATAAATAATATCGTTAAGGATAAAACGGTGGGTCACATTAGTAGGGTTAAATAAAAAAACTTAAATCAACCCTAAATGAATTCACAAAATAAATGGGCAGCAATTTCTTTAAAAAGACCACAAAATGAGCAAGTTTAATCAATATCAAGATATTTACAGCTAGATGAATTAAACGTGTCGTTCAAATCTTTTAAGTTGTTGCGCGTGTGATAACGCGTCGTAGGTCACATGATAACGTAAAAATGGCAGATGTCCGGTTCGCATACTCAACGAGATCTGGCTATAAAGTACCTACTCTTTTAGCGCTCGTTAAGTACTCATTGAAATTAACCCTCTGGGGACCAAGGTGTTTTTGGGGCCCTTGAGATGTTCTGACATGCCTTGACATTTGTGGTTTTTTCAGTTATTTATAAACATGTTAATGGCTAAGGTGTAAATTCACTCTATATAGCACAAACAGGGCTACCATAATATGCGAGCAACGTGTATGTAGATGTTTGTATTTTTATATATTTTTATAAAATATTATATTTTATAAAATTTTATATTTTTTGAATATAGCCAACATTGGAACATCTAACATCTTAGTCTATGACTTTATTTTTGACAAAAATAGTATATATATATTATATATATATATATATATATATATATATATATATATATATATATTATATATTATATATATGAAGAGTTCAGATGCAAAAGCCTCTAAACGCCACCTCCGTCAAAAATGAGATAATGACATTGAGTGAAAGCTATGTGAACATAGTACACGTTCAACAAATATATTTGCTTCAAATCGTCTAAATCTCAGCCTCAGCCCATTCAGAAATATCAGTTTGTTGGCAAAAGCCTCTAAACGCCACTTCCCTTTGGCAGCAAAAGCCGCTACGTCCCGAGAACCAATCAGAAGGCGCGAATCAGTACAGGCTGTTTCAATAGAGCGGCGCGCTGAGGAGAGAGATTTTTTGAGACGGCTGAGGAGATTGTTTTGGTTTTAGATTCAGATTTTTTACATTTTAAAGATGGAGTACGATGAAATGGATGAGCCTGTCCTACTGACATCAAATGGCAGAAGAAAACGTCGTTTACCTCAAAACTCTTCCCGTTACAAGGCAAAAGAAAATCGGTACAGTGGAAATGACTTGGTTGCAAGTGTAGCATGCACCCATAACAGTTCCTGGTGTCGTGCTGTAACTCTGAACGAATCTGATTTATTATACATCAAACAACAGCTCTTTTTCACCAACGACAAAGTCAAACAAGATGCCATTCTCCTGTCTCATATGGAGGCTATGCCATGTAAACGGAGGAGACAACAAGTGGAGGCTGAAGAGAAGAGAAGACACAGAGATGTATCGATCAAGTATGCCGTTTTGAAAGAAGATAAAACGAAAGTTCCCGTCTGCCATGCTTCATTCCTGAGCATTTTCTGTAAGTACAAAGATTTCCTCATCAAAAGTTTCTATTTTTGCATTAGTAAAAAGTATTTTTATTATTTTTAGTGTTTTAATTTTTTCAAATTTGTTGTTTGACGTCGTCAAAGCCATGTTTATCCAGTTATCTTCCTCTAGTACGTGCTCAGTACACAGGCTAATTTTTCAACAGTTAGTTATTATCTGGTAATGCATCTCTGCGGTATTAATGGACATACATCTTACTTAAAATATTATCAGTGATGGTCAGAGGCTTCCTAAATTTGTTAAAAACAATAACAGAATCAGAGAGAGCTTTATTAAGTATGTTTGCATGTACAAGGAATTTGTTCTGGTGACAGAAGCTTCCAGTAAACAGAGACAACAACACACAGAGAATGAAAAATAAAAATAGGTGAATAAAAATACACACACATATAAAATACATATGTATAAATAAACAAACAAGCAAAAAAAAATAGACAAAAATTGTATGTGCAGGTGAGCTATAGATGGAATAATTTATAGGGATAGACTCAGATGGGTGGAATCAAATAAATATAAGTGATATTGCACATATTATTATTGCAAAAGAGTAGAGCATTTAATATGAGTAGACCTTTGCAAAAAAAATGTATAACTGTCAATTCATGTTTTTAAATTGTGTGTAATATGGGTAATATGCCTGCATGATTGGTTTCATTTTTATTTTCATTTTAGGTGTCAAGAAAGACAGAGTTCAAAGTATTGCAAAGTACTGGCTTGAGAACGGCAAAGCACGTCCTGAAAATCGTGGTGGTGCCAGGGAAATTGAAGAGCAAACTGCAAAGAAGGACATGGTTCGAAAGCACATACAGTCTTTTAATTGTAGAGCAAGCCACTATGCCCGCCGTGGTGCACCTGGGAGAAAGTTCCTGCCGAGTGACTTGAGTGTGGCAAAAATGCATCAGCTGTTTCTTGAGCAGAATCATCAACAAGTTTCCTACTCACTATACTGGAGCATCTTTGTGTATGACTTCAACCTGGCTTTTGGTCATCCTGCCAAAGATGTGTGCTCTTCGTGTGTCAAATTCCGCATTGCAATCAATGATCCTGATCTGACTGCAGAAGAGAAGCGGAACAATATTCTTCTTTACACACTTCACCGTCGCCGAGCTCGTCAGTTTTATGACACACTAAATGACGTGGGTGACACATTCACGGTCTGCTTTGATATAATGGAGAACCTGGTCCTTCCTAGGTCTGCCATCTGTCAAACGTATTACTCACGGCAGGTATACTTTTATGTATTCGGTGTGGTTCGTCACCGTGGCAGAGGAGAACCCCAGAGTCGGAATGAGATAAATCTGTACACCTGGCTAGAATATGAGAACTCAAAGGATAGTAACATTGTCGCCTCAGCTCTACATCATTACTTCACCTCAGTGGCTAGAGTTGATCTGCGCCAGTGTCAGAGCCTCCGCCTGTTCTCAGACTCTTGCTACGGCCAGAATAAAAACATTAATGTTCTGTCAATGTTGTTTGCCCTGCGTTCTCAGCTGTACCCTCAGCTCAACATCACTTACTTCTTTCCTATCCGAGGGCACAGTTTCCTTCCGGCTGACAGAGTGTTTGGAAGGATTGAGCAAGATATCCGGAAGCATACAACTATTCTGTTGCCGGAAGAGTATAACAACATTTTGCTGAAGCATGGCACTGTCTATCAATATGGAAAGGACTGGCAGTGTTATGACTTCAAAGAAGCAGCAGCCAGGTTCACAACAACTCAGAGATCATTCAAAATAAGTGAAGCAAGAGTGCTGCAAATCTCTGGAGATAAGCTGGGGCTTAAGCCTGCGTTTGCTGGTGAATTTTGCCAGCACTCTGTGCTGAAGCGGGGTAAGAAGTGGTTTCAGTTCAAGCCGGCTCCTCTTCCGGATGTGAACTGCGTCAAGGAAGCAAAGAGGACTGATGTCTTGAAGCTGCTGAGTGAGTTGGGAGCACCAAAAGCTGTGCAAGAGTTCTATGAAAAAGTCCTGGCAAGTGATGGTGGCAAGGACATTGAACAAGACCTTGAGGATGAATGAATGACAGCACCTAAAAGTGTCTGAGAGATGTCCTTTTTTTCCACAGTACTGCCTGTGTTTTATTTGCTAGTGTAAGCTATTGTAAGATATTTGTAATTCACAAAGAGGTCAAGTTCTCTTGTTATTTATTGTTATCTTAATGTCGCGTTACATTTCATGAATTATTTTATTACATACAATGAATCTTTTCATGAATCTTATATGCAGTTTATATTGGAACATATTGGAATTGTTTAGGATTTTCAAATGTTTTATTAAATTTAGAATACCTGTTTTGTGCACTGAATTTTTTATATTTGAGATATACATTATATTACTTTACACTACTTAAGTCTTATAAGCTTCTTAAACAAAATACTATATGCACAGATATTGATGTTTAAGAATGTTGCTCTGTTCTACTTGATTATACAATAAACTATTTGAATCGCCAATTTTTTTTGCCAGTGTGGTTATACTCTGTGAATCTGCTTTTGTCTTTATTCAGACAGGGCAAAAAGGTGACTGCAGAGAAATGGGGTGGGATTTGCAAATAATTGCAGATCTCATTCAACCCCCCTGTAAAGAGGTTTGTCTACTGTTTAGTTTTGAAATGATTGTGCTCTAATATTTTTCAGTGTTTCTAGTTAATTTTTTTGTGATTTTCCAGCTATTTACTATGTCGTGTCCCAAAGAGGTGGATTTAGAGGTTTTTGCGAAAAAAGCACAAGTGGATTTAGCTGTTTTTGACGCAAAAGAAAATCTAATTTGTTAAAAATCACTGAATTGACTAAAGTGACATTTTTGAAAAAAAGTTATTTTATTCACTGACTAATGACCTTATCAGTACCTTTAAAATGAAACTACTGGATGTGAACATAAGATCCTGATAAAAAATGCTAATTTAAAGAAAACAAGTCTGACGGATTTAGAGGCTTTTGCATCTGAACTCTTCATATATAACGTTAGATATGAGCAGAAATTGCTAAACAAAAGCTTTTTTGATGTGGCGGTATATTCTACAGTAGCCTAAAAACTGTACCCTAGTCTAGTCAACAAAATGTTGTCTTTCATACTTCGCCTGACTGTAATGTTGTTTTTATGAAATATTAGGGCATATAAATGCTAATTTGCAGTTTAATACGTTGCTTATACAAATACATTTTATTTCAACATATTCCAGTCGATTTTTACTCATCTCAGTAGGCTATAGCAAAGCAGTTTATTATTTTACACACAGACGCGCGATTCATATTTAGGCTAAACAGTCTTTACAAATATGTCCCCTTCATTCATCTCACAGAAAGGCGAGTCATATTATAGAAATGGAATTCATCTTTTTGCGGTTTACATAGGCCTACACTAACGTTATTCCATAACGTTATTCCACACGTGAGAAAAGAAAACAGCCTACCTCACTCCTCAGTGGAATCTGCTCCTCATTTCAGGAGTTCTTTTTCTAACTTCGCTCGGTGTTTCACTATGGGAATCGCTTTGGGCGTGACCAACTACGGAAGCTCCTATGCCACCACGTCTGTCTTTGACAGACAGGTCGACCTGAGATCAGGCTCCGCCCCCACCTATAATACTCAGGTCGACCCCTACGAAGTCATTCTCGCTTTCTTCCCGTGAGGGACTACAACAAGCTCTCTCAGCACGTCCGACCTTGTCGCTGATTTCGCTTAACTGTTCAACAGGCGGGCCGTCATTGGATTACGCTACCGAACGCGGCATCAGTGAATAGGATTGGGACTGTGTTGAGTGTCACACCGAATAGTGTCCGCGTCAAGGCGAGCTATTCTGTTCGGAATATCACGTGTCATCACGACGATAGAATTTTCAGTGGTGTCAAACCACCGTAGGCTTTACGCGTCAGGCGAGCCCCGAAAAGGGCTAACTACCCTGTATACCATCGATCGGACTAACGTGTTGTGACGAGTCTTCGAATCACTCCTTCTCTCTCCAGCCGTTATGTCAACAGTCATTACCCCCGCCAAAGGGAATGAGTCGAAGAAGGAACCTGCACCCCGCCCGTGTCCATCTTCATGTGGAGCAACCGTCTCGGGCAGGGACCCCCATCCCATGTGCATCGTGTGCATGGGCGCTAAGCACGCTCAAACGTCGCTTGCGGACCCGCAAACGTGCGTTCACTGTGCGTCTTTGCCGGTTAAAATTTTGGAGAGAAGGCTGAGAGTGGCGGTGGCTAGCCAGCAGGACCCATGTCTGGCCGGAGCCATCGCTAAACCTAAGGCTAACGATCATCAGCGAGCTACCACGTCGAGCTGGGCTGATATGATGGAAGCCGAATCCCCGGATATGCCTCCTCTGTTCGATGGCCTTCTCGCACACGAGGAGGAGGAGCCGGGGGACGAGGACGCGGAGGGCGATGCTAACTCTGACCTCCTCGACTTGGACATGGACGACGAGGAGGAGGAAGATAACTCTCTCTTCCCGGTCCAGCAGTCTAGACCCCCTAGCGCGACTGACACTGGCTCTCAGGCAGACAGTAACCTGCACGAGGTATGCAAGCGAGCCGCGGCAAAACTGGGCCTAGCGTGGCCCGCAGCCCAGGATGCAGAAGGAGCAGAGAGGGACCTTTATGACGGGAAAAGGCTACCGCCTGCTCAAACCACAACGAGACAACTCCTACCCGCCGTGCCGGCGTGCATGAAGGAGATGTCCCGCCATTGGGGTAGCCCCTTTAAGAGCAAGCTCCCGACCAAGGGATGCTCTAAACTTGAGATCCAAGGAATGGGAGAGCTGGGGCTGGCCGGACCCCCAGCGATAGAGTCTTCAGTGGCCTATCACCTCCATCCGAATCGCCGATCTATTTCTGCCTCATCCCAAATTTCGCTGCCGAACAAGATGGAGCATCTGACCGCGTCCGTCTATCAGAGGATGTACAAGTATGCGGCGCAGTCAGTGTGCTCGCTGAACGCGGTGACTTTACTGTCAGCGTATCAGGCAGAGATTTTGGAGGAGATGGGGCGACAACTAGATACAGGAGTGCCGAACCCAGCACTCTGGGACGAGATATGTGTGGTAAACGACCTAATTCTCCGCTCTTCTCGTGGCGCGGTTCAGGGCTGTGGCAGTGTTATGGGCTTAGCCGTTTCAGGTGAGAGAGCGTTATGGCTGAACCTGTCTGGATTAAGCGACGCTCAAAAAGCAGAGGTGATGGACGCTGCGTTCGACCCAACTAAGGGCCTTTTCGGACCAGCTCTCGAGAAAATGAGAGAAACCAGCACCCTCAGGAAACAGGAGGACGAGGCTTTTAACCTCTGTTTACCACGCAAGCAAACACCGCGACCACCCTCTCAGCCACCACGGCAAGGTTTTGCAGCAGCCGCTGCGGCGAGAGGAAGACAGACGGGAGCTAGGAGTGTGAGACCGCCTCCCAGCGGACAGCAATCTGGCCATCGTCCGAGATCTGATGGCTCCGGACCCTGGGGGAAACATTCATTTGCGGCCGCGGCGGCGAGAAACCGCCCACCCCACCCCGAGGATCGGAAGAAAAAGCGTGCGACCTGACACGCGAATGTTCCCCTGCACTTCTCTCCCCGCCCGCAAAGAGAAAGAGGGGGTCCAGCCCTGTTGTTCTCAGTTCAGTAAGGGCTCCAGCTATAAGCTATCAAGTTCAAAATGTTCTCCAGTGTCACCAAGCACTCACACGGGGTCTTCAAACGCCCATCAGTTCAGGGGAATGTTTAATAAAGAATGCATTATCGCATCCAGGCCACAGGCTAAGGGCGATATGCTCCCCAAATTCATTAAACACAATAAATGTTTCACTATCGCAGCCAGGCAGACAGCCGAGGGCGATAGATTGCAGAAAAATCCAAACATTGAGATGTGTATCCCCAGCCTCTCCGCCGGAGGGAGCGCGCGCGCCTCCAGAAGGGGTCAGCGCAGAGACGGTAATGACGTCATCAAAGCGCGCCTGCGTTGGGGAAGTATACAGGGGACCTCTCTCAGCTCGCATACTCAGTTGGCGCGCATGCGCAGCTCATCCGTGGGTTATAAACACGATTTCACGGGGATACAGGCTCCAATTTGCCATGAAACCACCCAGATTCAATGGTATGATAGCCTCAGTGGCCGAGGGAGAATCAGCTCGCGTCCTGACGGCCGAGATAGACACTCTTTTAGACAAACGAGCCATCAGAGTGGTGCCAAAGGAAGTGGGCTGTCAGGGTTTTTATTCCCGTTACTTTGTGATCCCAAAGAAGGGGAGCATATCTCTGCGTCCAATTCTAGATTTCCGTGTGTTAAACAAACACCTACGGAAATATTCATTCAAAATGTTGACACACAAAACACTTTGTCGATCCATCCGCCAGAACGACTGGTTTGTGACGATCGATCTGTCAGACGCGTATTTTCACATAGATGTTTACCCGTCTCACAGGAAGTATCTCAGGTTTGCATTTCGAGGCACTGCTTACGAATTTCAGACAATGCCCTTTGGTCTGTCTCTAGCACCAAGAGTATTCAGCAAATGTGTGGAAGCAGCACTTTTCCCGTTGAGAAACAAGGGGATAAGAATACTGTCGTACATAGACGATTATCTGATATGCGCCTCGTCGAAAGAGCAAGCAATCAAAGACGCAGACATGGTGTTATTGCATCTCGACAGCTTGGGATTCAGAATAAACATGGAAAAGAGCAGCTTAGAGCCAGCTCAGCACACAGAATATCTAGGACTCAGTATAAACTCCCTCTCTTATCGAGTCACTCTGACAGAGAGGAGGATCGCGTCATTCACTCAGTGTCTCGCCCGTTTTCAGACGGGGAAAATTGTCCCGTTCAGACTGTGCCTACGGATGCTGGGTTTAATGGCTTCAGTGATATCTGTAGTAGGGCTGGGACTACTCATAATGAGAGACTTTCAGCGCTGGGTCGCGCATCTGCGTCTGTGTTCTCGGCGTCATCTCAACCGGCCGGTGAGAGTGACTTATGCGTGCGTCAGAGCGCTCAGACATTGGAAAAGCCCCGCGACCCTCAGATCGGGGATTCCCTTGGGGGCAGTGTCGTCGAGAGTGACTATGACGACGGACGCGTCATTAAAGGGCTGGGGAGCGACTCTGATGGGCAGAGCTGTGAACGGTGTTTGGCCTCCTCAGCTAATTCACAAACACATAAACTACTTGGAATTGTTGGCAGTGTTTCTAGCGCTGAAACATTTTCTGAGCTTCATCAGGGGCCAGCATGTTTTAGTGAAAACAGACAATTCCACAGTGGTTGCTTATATCAACCGACAGGGAGGCACACGCTCTCTTCAACTGCACCAGCTGGCAAAAGAGCTGATTGTGTGGTGCGACATAAGGCTTTTATCCATCAGGGCAACCCATGTTCCAGGGATATTGAACAGGGGGGCAGATTTATTGTCCAGAGGAAATCCCCTGTACGGAGAGTGGAAGCTTCATCCCCAGGTGGTGAAGCAGATATGGCAGAAATACGGTCAGGCGGTCGTAGATCTCTTCGCCTCGCAGGAAAACGCTCAATGTCCTCTGTATTTCTCTCTGGCAGACGGAAATGCACCATTGGGTGTGGATGCTTTAGCCCACCCATGGCCAAATGTCCTGCTGTATGCATTTCCCCCTCTGAGCCTGATTTCACCCACTCTGGCCAGGGTGAGGGAAATGGGGTTGTCGCTGATACTGATAGCCCCACGTTGGCCATCCAGACCTTGGGTGGCCGAGATAGTTCAACTACTGTCGGGTCATCCGTGGCCCCTCCCTCCCCGGAGGGACCTCCTGTCACAAGCGGGGGGGGGGAAATCTACCATCCTCACCCAGACAGGATAGCTCTCTGGGCCTGGCCCGTGAGAGGTGGAATTTAAGTGCAGCAGGTCTGCCCCCATCAGTCATACACACTATACAGAGTGCAAGAGCCTCTTCCACTCGTTCACTGTATAGTAATAAATGGCGAGTCTTTGAAGGATGGTGTGGACGGAGTCATATTGTCCCTTTTCAATGTTCAGTGAGGGACATATTATGTTTCCTCCAGGATCTGCTAGATAAAGGGAAAGCTTTTTCTACGATAAAGGTATACTTAGCAGCTATATCTGCTTGTCATGTGGGCTTTGGTGACAAGACAGCAGGTCAGCACCCTTTAATAAGTCGCTTTATGAAGGGGGCACGACGTAAGAGGCCGGTGGCCAGGCGAATGGTCCCATTGTGGGATTTGTCTACAGTTTTAGAGGCCCTTTCTCAACACCCTTTTGAGCCGTTGGAAGCTATAGGGTTAAAGTTTCTCTCTCTTAAGACAGCACTACTGTTAGCACTGGTGTCAGCTAAGAGGGTGAGTGACTTACAGGCGCTGTCGGTCAACCCGTCTTGTCTGCAGTTTTCTACAGGGTTTACAAGGGTTTCCTTTCGCCCTAACCCTGCTTTCGTACCTAAAGTAGTGGATTCGTCATATAGATGTCAAACTACAGATCTTGCAGCTTTTCACCCTCCTCCGTTTTCTTCTTCGGAGGATAGGAGGTTGAATGCCTTGTGTCCTGTACGGGCGCTTCGTGTGTACGTAGAAAGGACAGCAGGTTTCAGGGAAAATGACCAGCTGTTTGTGTCATGGGCTACTCCTCACAAAGGGAAGCCATTGTCACGTCAGCGACTGTCCCATTGGATTGTAGAAGCTATTTCCTTAGCATATGAATGCAGAGGTTCCCAACCTCCCGAGGGCTTAAGGGCCCACTCCACTAGGGGCATGGCTACATCATGGGCCTTACTTAGAGGCGTTTCGGTCCAGGAGATCTGTGCTGCAGCAAGCTGGGCCACACCACATACTTTTGTGAGATTTTATAGACTGAATGTGTCTGAGCCATCCTTAGCTCATGCAGTGTTAGGAGCCAGCACATCAAGTCCCATATGATAGGTATAGCATACGTTGCAATCCGGGAGTGGTCTATATCTCCCATAGTGAAACACCGAGCGAAGTTAGAAAAAGAACGATGGGTTACTTAACGTAATCCCGGGTTCTTTGATAACAGAGTGAGGTGTTTCACCAACACTTCCCTCCTTGCACAGGAACGGGAAGAAATCTCTCTATAATGACTTCGTAGAGGTCGACCTGAGTATTATAGGTGGGGGCGGAGCCTGATCTCAGGTCGACCTGTCTGTCAAAGACAGACGTGGTGGCATAGGAGCTTCCGTAGTTGGTCACGCCCAAAGCGATTCCCATAGTGAAACACCTCACTCTGTTATCAAAGAACCCGGGATTACGTTAAGTAACCCATCAATATTGCTCCTCATCAGCACTGTTCTGAGGAATCGTTTCTCCATAAGGTAGGCTATAATGTCTCACTCGCGAGGAGTCGCGACGCGCTTTGTTTACAGCTGATGTGGGCGTTTCACAGCTCTGAAATGGTTCTCAGAATTTGCGTTTGAATAGCACGCGCTCTCCGGGGCGTGGTCACATTACTGTGAATCATCTCGTAATGAGGTTGACTGGAGTCGCTCTCTTTTTATACAGATTACAGAAGCTGAGAATATTTGTTTTTTTATATAAATGACTTCATTTAAAAGATGCGATCTCAAGCTTTATGCCCGTGGGTCTGTTTGCCTGTTTGACTGAATTTTCGCGGAGTTATAGATCATTTTCGAACGCGTTTCAAATGGGAGTTTACTGACAGAGAGAAGGCAGAAATCGCATCATGTTAATTTTTCTTTATTTGTCAAAAAGCAAAACACTTTATTTTTATTGTGAGTATACAGAAAAAAAATAGACACTGAACAGGATCGATTGATGTATTACACGAAAATGAAAGATCAAAATTAACAGAGCATTTAGTGTTTATTTTCATTGCTAAAAAAAAAAAACGAGCAAAACGCGCGGGCGCGTTTTTGGTCCCCAGAGGGTTAAGTACCTACTCATTGAGTATGCGGTTTCGAACGCAGCCATTGATTATACACCGAGTTGTTGTCGACAGCATAATCACCTGACCTGGGACTTGATGATATCCTGTGCCTTATCACTGCTTAATCAGGTAATCATTCATATTCCTGAATCTGTATTAAATTTGAGAAATTTAACTGATTTCCATTCAGTTTAGCTTGTTTCCACTGAAACACAATAACAAAAAACATCTTGTGTTTATTAAGAAAGTGACTGACATGGCTATTTTGATATTTAAAGAGATAAGGTCTACATAAGGTGAATCTGCAGCTTTAAAGGGATAGTTCAGCCCGAAATGAAAATTCTGTCATCATTTACTCACCCTCAAGTTGTTCCAAACCTGTATGAATTTTTTTCTTCTGCTGAACACAAAAGAAGATAGAGTGAAGAATGTTGGCATCCAGACAGTTGATGGTAGCCATTGACTTGAACCATGGTATTTATTTTCTACTATGGAAATCAATGACCACCGTCAACTTTCTGGTTACCAACATTCTTTAAATATCTTCTTTTTTGTTCAACAGAAGAAAAAAACTCATACAGGTTTGGAACAATTTTAGGGTGAGTAAATGATGACATAATTTTCATTTCGGGCTGAACCATTCCTTTAAAGAAATTTTCATTGAAAAAACCTAATGCTATGTAGTTTCACAGAAAATGAACTGAGATAGAGTTAATGGCTATAGCTCAGAGGTGTTTGTTCCTCTTCAAGAAGAGTTTAGCTCCAACACCTGCCTGGAAGTGTTCATTGATCCTAATGACCTTGATTAGCTGCTTCAGGTGTGTTTAATTAGGACTGGAGATAAAATCGGACACCCCTGCCATAGTGATTTCTTTTGATATTGAAGCATTAATAGATTTTAGAAAAATAAATGAAATAATCAGAATTTAACGATATTTTAATCATAGTTAGAATATTTTGTGTTCAGCAACTTAAAAAAAAAAATCATATTGTGTTTAGTATATTAACATTCTTGAATGTGGCAACTGAATTGACTTGTTCTTGAGTAACATCATGCTTTCTTTTTCAGATTTCAGAGAACCCAAAAGAAAAGAGGCAGTAGTCTGATGTATGACAGATTTTTAAAAACCTGAACCGGTGGACCACCTGTAGTTATGACATCAGTCTTCTGAAACCAATTTTATTTTTAAAGGTTGAAATGCTTTTGTCCTATTTCTCCCCCTTTCTTTTTTAAAGAATGATCTTTTAATATATTTTTGTCATTGATTGATTGAATAAAATAAATTGACTCAACTGCTAGAAAGGTGTCATTTATATTTTAAAAGGTTTTTGCCAAATTTTTAAATGGTCAGGAATTTGTTGACGCACCATTGAAGTGTAGTTGAAATATTAATGTTTCAACATTAACTTAGTACATCAGGGGTCCGTTCTTCGTACGTCGCTAACTCACTTAGCTGGATTTGATTGTTGGCGATTTGGCATGATCCTGGATTGTTTGGAAATGTATATATATATACATTTTTTTTTTTTTTTTTTTTCTCGTGATTCGTGAGATTGTCGTTTTTTGTCGCTTTTATGTTTAAAAAAACAGGTTTAGTTTTTTTATTTTATTTTTTTATTTCCAAGCCACTTAAGACCCAATGTTGTAAAGCAGTTTTTTTTTTTATTTTTTTTTTTAGGTTATCATAATTTTTTATGAAGATCATACAATCATGACCATGCCGATTACAGATATGTCACTCAGGCTTCACTAACGTGATTGGTACTATAGACTATAGGCTAAACCATAGACTGCCATCAAGGCCTCAATGAAGGGGATTATGTGATCTGATTATGTGAACAGAAAGGGGATTCACAATGTAAATCACAGCCCAGTTACTATTGTGATTCTTAATATTCCAGATTAGTAATATTATATAAAATAAAAAAAAGGCAGTTGACTAAAATCTTCCATATCACAAATGTGAAAGCAAAATGGCCAGGATCTGTGCATGACTTAATCATTTTCAGAGATTCACATGTATGCACATTATTTGCAAGTGGTAAGAAAAGTTCCACAATTAAATATCAAGCTCACTGTATTACATACACTTATGCTGATCCTAACAGAACTGCATTTTTTCATAGGTGATTATGACATGTTCCTGCAGACAGGTGTTTTATGACCCCATTCCCTGACCCAAACCAGTTACAATGCAGCTCTAGCCAGGACAAGGGCACACAATGAAATGAACTTTGGCTAACTAAAGGGAAGATTTCAGTGTCTGAAAAGTCTGAGGGGTTGCACACCTGACAGGGCCTGGGACATTGTTGCATGTGCCATATTACACAACATTGCCAAAAAAAAAAAAAAAAAAAAAAAACACTTTTCATTAAATGTTTAATAAAAGACTAATATGCTTAGTTCCTTGAGTTTTATTTCAATTGTTCTTTGTAAAGAAAAGCCAGTGGTCAAGTGCCTGCAACAAGAGATATTAGACACATGCCTCATGCAACAAATAAAAAGGAAAAGTTGGCTATACACTGCCCACCTGTAGGCCTATGTCTCCTCTGTCTGGGCAGACTCTTCTGTAGGCCTTTCTGTAGATGTGGAATCCTGCAACTTATATTGCAGCCATAAAGCATACAAGTATAAATGAAGTAAAGTTATTTATGCACTTGCAGGTAGGCTAGTTCCTCCATATGACAGTTATCTGAGAGGGTTTATTCACTGTCCAGTGCAATGGAAACAAATGGGCATTACAAAGTCTTATACTTTCTTTCCTTTGGAAAGTTAGAAAATGTCCACTTACTGCACATATTTCAGCCACCACTTTCTTGGGAACAGATACAAGTGTTGGTGTATTATGTAAAAGTGCACAAAAGAGGAAAACACAATGTCATTACAATGAACTACACTGGGGAAAAAAAGTGATCAATAACTCATGGCAAAATATTTTTACATTAACATAAGTTTATCAGTTTTCACTTTCACAAGTCAAAGCAATTCATCATTACTCAAGATTTAACAGTTGAAATGACTATACAGCCTTAATTTAATGCAGCAAAAATGATTTTACAGTGTAGGCTACTAAGATCTTTTCTATTTTTTTCTCAGCCTTTTTCTTGGTTGCTTTTATAAACAGAACACCATTTATTTAACAGTGCCTTTTATAAAAGAGACTATAATATAACTAAAAATTACCATTATGTAGAATATTTTTGTACTTCACTTTTATTAGTTCCCATGTTCTAGTGTGGTGACTCTGACATTACAATGCACAAAGTAATTATGCAATTATTAAAATAAAATAAAAATAAGCTAATAAGTGATAAAAACATCTAACATGGCCACTTCTAACGGATTTAAATTGTCTGCTACTTTTTGCCAGCCCTCTCTCCTGGCTTTTGCAGACTTTGAGGTGTTCCCTGGCGTTTTGATTAAACATTAAAATTCTGAATAAACTTCGACTATTAGTTCTTGCTCTGCTGAGGAGAAAAACTGAGTGCGTTCTTTGGCCACGCTGAGCAGCCAATAGCAGCGTTGCTGATCAATGTTTCTACTATCGATACATATCCCCTTTTAACCAGCGCATGAACGCGCAATTATCTCAGATAACTCAATCCAGCGATACTAATCATATCCGGCATGTGTGTTCGAAGAACCGAGTTAGCCAGATCATGATTCGCACGATGATATCATCTTGGATGTGTCATTTGATCTCGGATGTAATAAGCAACGTACGAAGAACGGGCCCCGGATGGCAACATTGTTTGACATTCCTTTTCAGTTGTATTTTCAGTGTTTCAACAAAATGTATTTAGAATCAACATCACATTGTAACATTGATCAAACCATATTTCCAAAGATTATTTCTGTTAATTTCAGAGTTGATTCAACAGAAGTGATGTAGATTCAACATCATAGTGTAACGTTGATTCAATATTACCATTGATTATTTGTCAATTTCAGCATTGATTCAGCATTGGTGATGTAGAATCAATCATAGTGTAATGTTGATTCAGTAGCATTACTATTGATTTTTTGTTCAACAGTTTCAACATTAACTGAGGGTGCAAAAGTGATGTTGATAAAATATCACTTTGTAATGTTGAATCAATACTATTACCGTTGATTTTTGGTTGAAATCTCAACATTATTTCAATATTAACCGAGGGTGCAAAAGTGACGTTGAAACAACATCACTTTGTAATGTTGAAGCAATATTAACACCATTGATTTGTGGTTGAAATCTGAACATTATTTCAATATTAACTGAGGGTGCAAGAGTGATGTTAAAGCAACATCACTTTGTAATGTTGAAGCAATATTAACACCATTGATTTGTGGTTGAAATCGAAACATTATTTCAATATTAACCGAGGGTGCAAAAGTGACGTTGAAACAACATCACTTTGTAATGTTAAAGCAATATTAACACCGTTGATTTGTGGTTGAAATCTGAACATTATTTCAATATTAACTGAGGGTGCAAGAGTGATGTTAAAGCAACATCACTTTCTAACGTTATTTCAATGTAATCAGCGTTGACGCATCAACACTGACTCAACATTGTTTCAATGGTCACATGCTATCTGGGTCCAGAGCTTACTGTAAAAGCAGTGAGGTGTCTTTTACCCTTTCCAACTACATACCTTTGTGAGAGCGGGTTTTCCACACTGGCATATCAAAAGAACAAGAGAATGATATGAGGCTGTCACTATGTACCACTATATCACCACGAATAGACAGACTGTGTGGAAGTCACCACGCCCAGAAATCCCACTAACAGGTAAGGAGCAGTGATGCGCGGGTCAATGTATAAACAAACCGCACCCGACCGACGTTTTCAACTAACCCGCCCGCAACTCGGACCGCAAAAAACGAAAAAGAAAATATTGTACCCGACCCGCTTCCTGACCCGCATTTTTTTTAAAGTAGCTATAATGCTCATCGTAGCGTCTTAATATAACTTAATATTCTAATTTTGTCAAGAATTATAAAAAATCATCAATATAAGCTCATAATTTGTACTAAAATAGTCTAAATGTTTAGTTTTAAAAACAATTTTAAAAAGCTGGCTATGTCTGTTTTGATGTTTCTGCGCAAGTTCAGCAGACAGTGAGGTTCGGGTTTGTTCCGATCAGAGCTCGTGAGCGGAGAGCGCATTTCTGAATATTCCGCTCCGCTCATGGTCGCTCGCCCAACCCAGATGGCCTGCTGGTTCGAAAATATGTGGAATAAGGGCTGCCTCCGACTATTTTTTTTTTCTTGTCGACTAGTTGTTCATTTAAGCCATTCGTGGACAAATCGCCCCTTTATATTAAATTAATTACTTAAAGGCTAGCCTACAGGAATAAGCGTAATGACCGCACGCTTAAAGCTTGCCACAAAGAACCGGTTAAAGTAATGATTATGAATGTGTCTAAATTAGCAAGGAGACATTTAATTGTTTAGTAATAAACTGGTGTTTTCTGTGTCGCTGCAAAGATGAAGTTGACAATGCGGAGATTGCGGACTCGCCATGAACGCCAGAGAGAAATGCACATTTCATATGGATTAGCCTACATAATCAGAAAGTATAGCCTATTTATTTTGGTTTGAATATTTTCGTTTAAAAGTAGACATTTCAAGCTTTCTGTAATATATAGCCTATATTTATCAAATCTGTGAGGCACAAGTTGAGTTTCGGCGCCCTCCAGTTCACATGCAGTGATCGCGTACCGCGCCTTATTTTGTCTGCTATATATTGCTTCTTATTTAATAAATACGGGCAATTGATTGATAAAACATTGATCAAAATTAAGATACAATTTATACAAAACGAAAATCTTTTAAAAAGAGTTTTCTATAAAACAAAACTTAATGAAGTCGTCAAAATCATGTTTTACCAAAAACAGCGCCGTTGCTAGGAGGGCGCCAGCGCCTCTTCCTTTCAGCGCCTCTGCCTCGCGAGTGGATGATAGCCCTGAAGACGCCTAGCAATGATATACCTTTAGTGGTAGTATACCTTTAGTTAAGTTATCGCAGCGCGCTAAGAGACAATGTTATCGGAAAATGCAGCCCAGGTATATGCATAATGGAGATTCCAAAGCGCTCTTCTTTGGTCAGAACCATGGAGAGCGATCGCGTATTTACTTTTACAATGCAACACAATATTTAAAGAGCATCAAGCTATTAAAATCTATATTATGTATACGCACAGATAATATAACAGTAGGCTATATTAGTCAATATTTTTTATTAGGTTAAGCAGTGATTGGATAACGTTTTTTTATTTTATTTTTATTTAACGTTTTTAATTTAAGGCGCACCCACAATTGGTCTGGCTTATCCAAAACTGGAATCCTGGCGCCGTGCCTGGTTGGTCGTGCCAGTTTTGTGGTTATCAAATGTGTAAATAGCATCGCAAGAAGTAGCCTACACATGACAAAGCCAGCACTTTGGTCATCATCTTTCGTTATTTCGGCAAATGTCTCCCACACTTTGCTCTTTCTATTTGTGTATTTGCGGAGCTTCCACTCCCCAGTCTTCACCTTTTCTCTTGCCGCCTCCATCTCTACCTGCAGACTGAGCTCGTGCGTCATCTTCGCGCCAGTTATTCAGCCAATAAAGTGTAAATTAAATTTAAAACGTATTCATAGAAAATTGTGTCTAGAACTATATCAATTACAAAGGTTTAATTGGCATCTTTATTTCAAACGACCCGACCGACCGCGACCCGAATATCATTAAAAATATTTTTGGATGACTCGTAACCGCGGGTAACCGCGGATGACCGCAGGCACCCGCTCATTTCGGATCAACCCGCGCATCACTGGTAAGGAGGAGTAACCCCACACACACACACAATAGTGGGCCGCGGATTACTTGTTAGTCAGAATGGTGGTCCCTGGCACAGAACCAGTTGAAAACCCCTGTTTTAACACAAACAGAACATACATAGAAGATTTGGCATGGTTGTATTTTATTTCAATGTACAATTACGTTAATTCAGCACCTACATAAAACATCTTGCTAAAGTTGCAGTTTGGACTGGTTTTGTTTTTGTTGGAGACACTCATGGTATCTAAGGTTTTTTTTTTTTTTGTCTTCTTGAAAACATACCACTGTTTTTAAAAATGTACTGTAACATTACCTAATAGCAACCAAATGTTGTAAAAATGTTTTGTGTTTACTGGGAGGTTGTGGTGTTATTGTACAACAAATCTTTATTTAAATACAAGAGACTACAATGCTTCTGTATTGCTTCATATTAATAAAGGGTCTATCAAATTTTTATATATATATATATAGTGTTTTCTTTGCATTAATGGAGGTCTTAAAACATGGCATATTTTTTTCTGTTATTTTGACCAGTTGTCATTTTGTCATTTTCTACAAATAAATGCTCTAAATTACAATTTTTTTATTAAAATTTGGATTAGAAGAATAAATCAAAAATGTCCATTTTACCCAAACAGATACATACACATACACTATTATTTATGTATATGCGTGTGTTATATATCTACCTTTATTAAGTGACAAAAGATTGGAATTAGTGCAAGTGCTCCAAGGTGCAGGAAAGCTGGGGCTTCAGTGCAGAAGTGAAAGTGTGACAACTTGCTAGTGAACAGCAGCCTGGGTTCCTTAACAATCACTGGACCCTACTGGAGAAAAGAACCAGAGAAAGTATTAGTCTGGTCTTGGGAGACCTCATTTTTATTATGTTGAACAGTTGTGCTGCTTAATATTTTTGTGTACAGTACTGTTGAAAAGTATAGAGACAGCAAGATATTGTTTGATGGCATTAATAAGTTCATTCAGCAAGGATGTAAATTGATCAAAAGTGATAGTAAAGTTTTTTATTATGTTACAAAAGATTTTGAAGAGAGAGAGAACCAGTTCCTTCTTTTGTATTTATTCTGTTAAGACAGTGTGATTACAACATGGTAATTGATTACATTTTCAACAGCCAGTATCCCTGATCACATTGCAGAGCTTCAGACCCTATTTCAGTTATGCATCAGTTATCAGACATACTGTATAAAAATACAAATAACCAGTATTGTTATAAAACAAACAAGATCAGTCGATCTCAAGTAGTTTAGCAAACATCCTGAATCTTAGAGGACACAAGCATGCTGAACTTCATTAATTTATGCTCTCATAATGTCAATAGGATAGCTTTTCAAGAATAGTGCATTTTTGAAAAGATAGAGAATAAATGACAAAAACAACAATATAACTGCTCTCTTCACCTCTGTGTGAGAGCATGTACTACACAATGGTCCTCTTCATCAAAGAATCACTGTTCAAACTATCTTTAGGAAGAGAGATACAGGGAGAATGTGAAAGGAATGATGGAGAATGTGAGAGAAATGGTAAATAAAAGGAGGTTGAGTGAACTGAATCCACTGGAGTTGAACGCAACAAATCCAGGAGGGTTGCTGCCCATGTAAGATGTGATCCAGTTCTGGAACTGAGAAACTCTGGCATACACACCGGGATATAAGGGGTCATCACATCGTTTTGCACCAAAACTCACAATGCCGGACTGAATCCACCGGGAGCTGTTCCTACTGACCAATGGACCTCCAGAGTCTCCCTGGTATGGAAAAACATTCAGCATTTATATTTCTGACAATATACAACAGTATAACAGACACAAGTATGCACCAGTGTAGCCCAATGGTAATAGTATGCCAGCCATGTGTCCACCAAAGATTTTTAAATTTTTTGCAGTTGAAGCACTTGAAGTTGAAGTGTTTTTCTGTTGTCATCAAGAGTTTAAAAATGTTCGACTTTGGGTAAAACAAAGTGTGCCGCACACATCCTGAAAAGTGAAGCCAAACAATTTGATCGCCCCCTGGTTGCTGGCTGCAGTATAGGTCCTTATCCTCTCCATGTAAACAAATGGGACGCGAGCCAAACACAAAATAATTCTAATTACGCTTCAAATCCAATTTTTTCCCCAAAGATGGTTTCTGTCATTTAAGGTAGTTCTTATTATGATGACATATGTTCAAAAGTACGTTTTTCGAATAAGTTTGGTTTAATTTAGTTATGTCTGTCTTGACAACTCTTGGAGAGATTAGTATGGTAATGGATATGGCAATGTTAATGTATTTGGTCTTAGAGGAATAGATCTGCTATGCTGCTGCAGAGCAAATACAGAGATTCACTACTGCCAATACATTCACAGACATTGCTGTGAGCATATAAGACATGCTGCTGCTGCACATGTAACATTCATGAAATAACCCTGTAGTAAAACTAGCTGGGGAAGCTGGAGAGTTTCTCATGCTGCTGCATAGGTAGATATGCAAACATCTGCACATATGAATGAACATAGACAGGATGTGATAGGATGAAACGGTTTATTTCAATGAACAAGTTCAAATAACCGATTAATTAACCCCTTGCTCGGCAGGGATCACTGGTGATCCCGGATTATTGTTAACAAATTCTGACTTTGTGTTTCTGATCACATTCCTTCTTGCTTTCACACTCGGAACTGAGGTATGTAAATCAAGACTCTCGACAATCTAAATTACCGTCATGGCTCCGACTTGGCTGGGTTTAGATTGCTTTCTGACACTTTATGGCACCTCGGAGTATTACCAGAGACAATCGTACCGCTAAAACCAACATTCGTTCCTCCCTGTGGAGAGCTTTAGAAAGATTCCCAGGAGTGATACGGAATTCCACACAAACACACACAAACACACACACCAACACACATGGACCTTTTTGATGAAACTACCTTTAAATGTATTAAATGTATCTCTTTTTGTGCTTAGATGTCTTCATGTATCATATTGGAGTAGCTATAATGTTTATTGTGTGTCAAACCAACCCTGTATGATCTTAATTGTGAAAATTCTGTATCTCTGTATTCCTGACGTGCAAAGTTATAGTTTGTGGTGTCCTTGTAATCGTAAAAACCCGACTGTGTCGAATCTCGACGACAAATTACAAAAAGATGCATTATTTCAGAAGTACCATCTTTCTGAATATAAATGCTCAATTTTGTCACCACCATAACTTATTCGAGTGGGTGTCTCCCCAGAGACAAAGGAACTTTTCCCGCTTCAGATCTTTGGACGTTCATTGGTTGTTCGCGCAACCAGAGGCGTTAACCCCTCTTTTCCATAAAAGATCGATCCATGAAGGCACACCTCGCATTTGCCAGTGAGAGATTTTCCGGTCAACAACTCCTTAGGGAGTTTTATCCGTTTTTCTTTTCTTTAAATCTTTGTCTTTATTTCCATCTTCGGACCTTTTCCTACGTTCAGTGAAGCGAACGTAACCGACAACCTTAACTTTAAGTAGAAACTTTGAATTTACCGCGAGTCTGCTCGCCCCGGAAGCAACGAGAGAACACGCCCAGCTCCGAAGGACAAACACCCGCACGACTCTGCTTTCCTCAGCAACACAAAGAGAACCATTTTGAAAGTATTAGTTACTGAACTTTTAATGTGATTTGATTCCTTGTTGTCTCTCTCAAAGGTTACTTTGTAGGTGAAATTGCCATCCTGAGATTTAGTTTCACTTTATCTCTCACTCTCTTACCCCTCTCACTCTCTCTCTCTCTCTCTCTCTTTCTCTCCAACTCTGTATACATGTATTCCGTGTGTAAATGTAGAATTCTGTATTCATAGTTTTATTTTATTAAAACCATTATATTCTTGATTGCTTCTGTCTAAATGCTTATATTACAAAGTCAATGAAATGTACGATCTAAGCTACGAAGCTTTTATTATTCACTACGTTGAGTAGTTTAATTTTATGAACACAGGGAAATTAATTTTCACGCCCATGGAAATTAATCTTTCTTGGAGTTTGTAAGAAGGATAATTTTCTTGAGAGTTGATAAAGAAGTCGTACGATCGGTTTGCTGGACGAACAGATTGTTCGATAACTAAATTAATTCCATTAAAGGTTATCTCAAATGATCGATCTGTAATAAGACTATTGATATATTAATGACGAACCATAACTCATTGTGGTGATCATTCATATATGCAATCGATCTATTTTCAGATGCGATAATTTAATGTAACTATAATATGCGATATATATTAATCATATTCCTGATTAATTATTAAAATTCCCTTTATATATTATATGAGCTAATGTTGTTACAAATGTATGAGTTCATGATCAGTGGAGTAAAGACTGAGTTTAACTGAGCAACTAGGTTTGGCAGTGTGAAGTGTGCAGGTGACCAGAAACTGGAGATAAGTTTTGTAAATTGTTTTAGATTAAAATAGGTTAAAATGAATGATGTCTTACCTGACATGCACTTTTCCCTCCCACATTAAAAAATCCACCACATATCATTTCGTTTGTGATTGTGATGATTAGGGCTGCACGATTAATCGGAAAAAAATCACGATCTCGATTCAAACATAAATGCGATCTCATTTCTTAATGATGGCGATTCACTTCCGTGTATTTCCCTGCATTCAGATCATGCTGCATTCACGTGTTATTGGTCACACCACACAATAACAAAATAGAGTTGTGATGGCTGACCATCGTGATGCCCGCCCCCCAGATAGCAAGCACAGTCGGGCCGATTCCGGCTGATTCCGGCACTGTTGGCTCACGGTCGGCACCGGTGAACAGATAATGGGCCAGATCCTTGCCTACTGTGCACATCTGGCTGACTGACGGCTTTTTCTGTATGGGCCAGTATCGACTAAAAGCCAGTAGGCTACTCGTGCTGGCTGACAGATGACTTTTTAATATAAAATGTATAATTATAATTAGTCTACATGCAGCATCAGCTCATTTCCAAACAGCCGATTTGTAATGCATTCCTTACCCAATACAGATCCTTGCACATAATGATTACATAAATAAATAAATAAATAAATAAATAAATAAATGGGCCACATGCATTAATGAAGTAAAAAAGTACAAACCTTACAAATAAACTGAGAGGCACATTTATGCGGTTGACAGACATAACACAGTATGTGGCCCGCCATTGGAAATGACGCAGCCAGCTGTCATGCAGTTTGGTGGCAATTCTAAAATATAATGCGGCAGACGGTATACGGCCCGATTCTGCTAAGCGACTATCGGCCCACTGTCTGTGGAACGGCCCACTATCTGTGGAACGGCCACTACACGACTGTCATCATCGATTTGAATCCTGCAGCGTGCGAAACTCGCTCACTTGGACATCATCACAGGTAAGTGGAACATTGATTGCATTTGATGTTTAACTTGCACAATCAAAACATTTGGAAAGTTTTTTTGTTTTGTTTTTCCTATCTAGTTAAAAGATTGTATTCTCCAGTAAGTTACTCGCAAGGTATTAGTAAGCACATTTTAATAGTTATGAACCAAGCAAGCTAGTCGACACGCAGGAACATTTAGCAATTATTTGACGTCAAAACAAACAATTCTGGCAAGGAAGACACTGCTTAGCAAGTATTATCCACCTAAGTCTGTCACGATAATTTAATAACCATCTGATCGCGATTTTTTGATTATTGCACTCTTTTAGGCCTACGTTACAAGGCTTAGGGGGAGTCAAAAAAATAAACAGCACCTGTAACGTTAAAGTTTTCATGCACTAGTAATCTAAGCATATAGCTTAATTTTATGGGACAGAATAATAATAACATCGTTAAATTAAAGTCGATAGAAACTCATGTTCCCTTGAGCTGCAGATGTCAATCTGCAGCTCGATATATGGGACAGTAATATGGGACAATAATATAAGGGATATATGGGACAATAATATGGGACAGAATAATAATAATAACATCGTTAAATTAAAGTCGATATAGTAATATGTTCTATAGAAACTCATGTTCCCTCGAGCTGCAGATGTCAATCATTCTTCGTTCAGCATTCAAAACAGCCCATCACATCGTTACAACATTCAGCAGCACGAAATTTGATATATTTCCATTAAAATGCTTGATCGGTCGATAAGGAATGTGAATTTGCATAAAATTATTAATTTATAGCTGTTTCTAAATTATGTCACACTCAATCACTACCGGTTGTCTGTGTTATACTAATTGGGCATCACACGGATATCTGGAATTTATAACTGTTTAGAAATAAATGATCAATAAACTGTTGGACAGATTTACACTAGGATTTGTTCGCTCAACATCTCTTGTGCCGTGAACTTTTAAACGCGCACTTGCGCAGCGCTGCGCACAGTGACTCCATGTTGCTTTAAGCACATCATTCTGCACCCGGGCTGTGCATAAACTGTGTTTGTCGTTCTGTTTTGAAGCACTTCATATTATCATAGTTTTAAGCACTGAAAGATTATTCAAAGCCTATCTTGTTCTTGTTGTATCTATCATATACCGTTGCCCAATTAAAAAGCTGCACAATACTTTTAAAATAAACATCTTTTAATTTTATACTGTGTGTGTGTGTGTGTGTGAATCTTTACATTCATATACAATAATATAAATTGTTTTTCATGAATGTATTTTATAAGAATACAAATAGTAATTTTTATTAACATTTTAGATTTGATAAAATTACTTAAGACTTTTCAAGAATTAATCTTGCTGCTCTATACTCACCTAGTAGGCTATAATAAATTAATTTGCCATAGCTTATGATGATATGTTTTTATTCATTTGTTGTTTTTCTCTATAATAAAGTAGTGTCTATTTAGTGGATTCTGGACCGTGTAACAAATAAAAGAGTGACCATTGGTCCCACAAACACAGATGTAAATATTCTATAGTGATATTTTTTTTCACACACACACACACACAAATGTGAATGATACATTTATGGCCTTTTCTGTGATTGGGCAGTATTTTGTGATTGTTTCAGTTAGTATGAATTAATATGAGAGACAGAAAGAGAGAGATTTTTATATTAGTGCAACATTTTTAATGATGATTTCTCATTTATCTGTTTCCCTAGGTTGGAGAAAGAAAACGGTTTCCCTAGGTTGGAGAAAGAAAAACTGAAACAGAAAATGAGCAGTGAAACGTGTGAGTTCTATGTTTGATTCATTTCAAGATGAGTTACAGGCCTGTGGAGCTGCAGAGAACGCTACAGTGAGTATCTGTAATTCAGCTGAATACCAAGATCAGGGTGACCAGGGAGAAATTTCTGACATTGAAGATGATTCTCAGAGTGATGATGACAGAAAATGTCCGTATATCACTAACTGAGTCTTTGTGTGACTGGGCAGTTCATTTCAGGGTATCTTTATGTAACTGGTCTGTTGTCTGCGTTGTGTTTTGGTTGGTATGAGAAGAACAAGACAGCATGCGCAGTTTCACCGATCTTTTATTCCTGATATACAAACAAAATGTAATCAGCCTCGTTGTGAAAATCGCCCTCGTTAACTCTCTCCACTGCATCACCAATGCAAAGAGGAATAAATCACAGAACAATAAACATACCTGATATACAAACAAAATGTAATCAGCCTCGTTGTGAAAATCGCCCTCGTTAACTCTCTCCACTGCATCACCAATGCAAAGAGGAATAAATCACAGAACAATAAACATACCTGATATACAAACAAAATGTAATCAGCCTCGTTGTGAAAATCGCCCTCGTTAACTCTATAAAACAAATGTGATGTACACTTGTCACGTGCTCTCGTTTCACATTTAGGCCCAGATGCAAAAATATACTTTAAACGGGATGAAATGACAAAAATAACCACACAGATTGATAAAATGAAAATATATACATAAATTAGAGTGAAAATTTAGACATAAAAGCAACAATTAAAATTAGGATTAAATAAGATTATCAGGAGCCCAAAATAACCTCACCTCTCCACTGCATCACCAATGCAAAGAGGAAGAGGAGGGGACAGGACAGGAAATTGTATTGACTCATGACATCACATAAATTAAAGGGAAAGGTACTCATTTCACTTAGGCAGTCATATCAGGTACATGTAAACAAACAATTTTGTGAGAATTCTAATAAACTATACATACATTTAACAGTACACTTTCTGTACCTGTTACTCACCCCTCAGAATTTACACAAAATTTCCAGAGTACAACAAAAAAACACTGGTCACTAGAATTACATGGTCCACACTTAAAAAAAACAGTGAAGACACAGCGTAAAAAGCTACCCAAATGAAAGGGATACAAATATGAATAAAGTTGGCCAAACTTCTACACATTTTGTAGGCATTACCAAAGTGCCCATTACACTTTGAAAAATCTCAGACCGGGTACTCAAACAGAACCAATAGGCATTAGAAAATACAAGACTTGACTCCAAGTATTACCAGAGACAGCGGTAAGAAGAAGAAAGAAGAGAAAAAAAACAGATCTAAACATGAATAACAGGAGATACAGACTCCATACCAAGTAAGGTTTCGAGTTGAACCATTGACTCAATCAGTCTACGAACAGGCCTAATTACTCTACCAAGCCTGGTAGTGTAACGATCACCAGTATTTAAATCAGCTACAGGATCTCGCCTAAAGGGTTCACTGGCAGAGACAGGAGTTTGGGGAGAGTGGATAGCACCAGCCACAGCCACAGTATTATCATCAGTCACTGACACATCAACTTGTGCATTTGGCTCCTCTTGATTTGACAACTGAGAATGCACCCATGAAGAAGTGCGGACATCACCACAAGTAGCAACAATGGAGATGTTCGACATAGAGTCTGCATGTGAGAGTTCCTCAGTCTCATTCTGCCCATCATCTGCGTTCCCAGCAGACTCAATTTCGGCATCGTAGAAGGACTCACCACTGCGTGTTTGCTCGGTTAGACCACCACAGCGTGCTACAGACATCCGTGAAGGTACACTACAGGCAAGTACGTCAGCAACCTCACGATCAGTACTAGCCATTTCTGGTTCAAGCAGAGGAAGGAAGTTCACTTGAAGAAGATTCCGATGCACTATTCTCTCATTACCAGCTCTGTCACGGATCTTATAGACATGTATGGAAGGTTTTGAGGCAACAACAGTGTACATGACTGGCTCCCATTTGTCAGCAAGTTTTCGTTTTCCTCTACAGCCTTTGTTAGCCACAAGCACTTGATCACCAACGGCTAGAGGTAGGCCTTTAGACCTCTTGTTGTACTGGCTGGACTGGTGTTTTTGTTCCACAACAGTGTTTTTCTGTGCTAACATCATGGCAGACTGGAGGTCGCTGGCAAGAGATTTGACATACTTGTCAGTCACAGATTGACTTATCCTGCAGGACACTGTGAAACATGAGGTCAACTGGCAACCTTGGTACCCTTCCGAACATTAGGTAAAAAGGGGCAAAACCTGTTGTTTCATGTGCTGTGCAGTTGTACACAAATGTCATGGTCTGTACCAACTGCGGCCACTTCTGCTTAGGCCTAGGTGGAAGAGACCTCAGCATATTACCTAATGTCCTGTTAAAACGTTCAGTACCCCCATTCCCCATTGGGTGGTACGGAGTGGTTCTCGACTTGTCAACTCCAGCCAGTTCAAGTATAGCTAGGATGCAATTCATAAAAATTGGGCACTTCTGGAAAAGTTTTTGATTTTTGGCAGGGTGTTAGGTATAGGCCTAAGGTTTTCAAAAATCAATGGATACAAGTTGGGGTGGTCCCCCTAGTGGCAGATATCCATAAAATCCAAATTGGCCCCCGCCGAAAAGAGAAAAGGTTATATCTCAGCTTCCTTTAGTCTTAAATTGTTGTATAATGTAATTTTTTCTATTTTGTTTGATACAAGGTGTAACGGTGAGGCAAAGACGAAGCGGAGAGAGAACCCACATGCAAGCACTACTTTAATGAAACAAACAGGAAATCCAGGGCAAACAACCAAACTCAGGACAGGAACAAGGAACAGCTACATCTACAACGACCGACAAACAACAACTGAAGCACAGAGATTTAAATACACAGGCAAACAAGCTAAACAAGATAACAAGGGGGCGTGGCTAATAAGAAACACCTGGGGAGAGTAATCAACATAACGGGGAACTGCTAACATGGGACAAGACAGGGGACCACAGACGTGAATCATGACATAACCAGACACTCCCCAGGAAAGAATAGTCCAGGAGGGTGGTGGAGCGGAGGCGTACCTGGGGGCGGGATGGAGGGCCTGGAGACTGCGGCAGTTCGGGGGACCAGGGCGTAGCAGGCGGCCAGGGAGGAGACGACCCTTCAGGCGGCCAGGGAGGAGACGACCCTTCAGGCGGCCAGGGAGGTGACGACCCTTCAGGCGGTCAGGGAGGTGACGACCCTTCAGGCGGCCAGGGAGGAGACGACCCTTCAGGCGGCCAGGGAGGTGACGACCCTTCAGGCGGCCAGGGAGGTGACGACCCTTCAGGCGGCCAGGGTGGACCAGGCAGTTCGGGGGACCAGGGCGTAGCAGGCGACCAGGGCGGGGCAGGCGGCCAGGGAGGAGACGACCCTTCAGGCGGCCAGGGAGGTGACGACTCTTCAGGTGGCCAGGGAGGTGATGACCCTTCAGGCGGCCAGGGAGGTGACGACCCTTCAGGCGGCCAGGGAGGAGACGACCCTTCAGGCGGCCAGGGAGGTGACGACCCTTCAGGCGGCCAGGGAGGTGACGACCCTTCAGGCGGCCAGGGAGGTGACGACCCTTCAGGCGGCCAGGGTGGACCAGACAGTTCAGGTGGCCAGGGTGGACCAGGCAGTTCGAGGGACCAGGGCGTAGCAGGCGACCAGGGCGGGGCAGGCGGCCAGGGAGGAGACGACCCTTCAGGCGGCCAGGGAGGTGACGACTCTTCAGGCGGCCAGGGTGGACCAGACAGTTCGGGAGGCCATGGCAGTGCAGCCTCCATAGTCCTGTCAAGGGACACACTAACAGACACCGGCTCGGGAACAGGGACAGACACCGGCTCAGGGACAGACACCTGCTCAGGGACAGACACCGTGGTGGCGGCCATCTTTGCTGAGGGCTCAGGTTCAGGCGTGGTGGCGGCCATCTCTGCTGAGGGCTCAGGCGACGGCCATCTTGTCCGGAGACACTGGCTCGGTGGCAGCCATCTTGTCCGGAGACACTGGCTCGGTGGACGTGACGTGAACAGTCTCTGGCTCAGCGGACGTGAAGTGAACAGACTCTGGCTCGGCAGACGGGACGTGAACAGTTTCTTGTGTGGCAGGCACGACGTGAACAGTCTCAGGTTCGGTGGCCACGACATGATGCGTAGGCTCGGCAGGACTGACGTGAAGTGCAGGCTCGGCAGGGCTGACTTGGAGCTCAGGCTCAGCAGGGAGAAACTCTGGCAGGGCGGTCTCGGCGGGACGAGACTCAGGCTGAACAGGCATGACGTGAATGACGTGATAATCAGGTATGACGTGAAGATACTCAGACTTAGCAGGCATGACGTGAAGAGCAGGCTGGATGGGCGTGACGTGAAGAACAGAGCTTATCCGAATGGCAATGTCAAGAAATTGAGCTAGAGTGTAGTGAGGGGTGTAGAGTTCTCTTTTATGCAGGCACCATTCTGGTTTTTATCGATACCGGCCACTAGGGGGACCACCTCAACTTGTATCCATGGTTTTTTAAAAACCTTAGGCCCATACCTAACACCCTGCCAAAAATCAAAAACTTTTCCAGAAGTGCCCAATCTTCATGATTTTTCACGTATTCCTTCCCAGCTAGTAGCTCAGCAATCAACTCACTCTCAAAGGTAGCCCCCTGATCAGAATGGATGCGTTGGGGAAATCCATAGACGCAGAAGAAGCTGTCCCAGAGTTTCTTCGCAACTCTTTTTGCTGTCTGGTCTTGACACGGGAATGCATGCGCCAGCTTTGTGAAGTGATCCGTGACCACTAAAACATCCACAGATTTGTTATTCTGATCTTCAGCAGACCAGAAGTCGATGCAAATGAGCTCCAGTGGGGCTGTGGTCTTAATACTCTCCAAAGTGGCTCTCGCTGCAGGCTCTGGAGTTTTGCTGAGGACACACCTGGGACACTTTTTCACATAATCCCGCACATCACGCTCCATGTCAAGCCAGAAAAACCTCTGACGGGTCAAAGACAGAGTGCGGGGCTGCCCTTGATGACCAGCCAGGTCGTGTACACCCGAAAGTGCCTCAGACTTCAAGGAGTCAGGTAAAACGAGTTGGAACTTTTTGTGCTTGGTGAGCGGGTCTTTAATAACTCTGAACAGGATTCCATTAAGCAAAGAAAGTTTGTCCCACTGCTTCAGAATTCTCAGCACACACTGATTATCATTGGCACGTTCACGTCTCGATGGTCTGTGCTTCCTGCCGACATAATAAGACACTCTAGCAATGACAGGGTCTTTGTGCTGGTGATCTTGTATGTCTATCAGTGAAAGAGAATGAAACACTTCCTCGCCTCCACTTATTAAAGAGTTCAGATGGTCAGCAAATGATGTTGCTCTACATTCAGTTCCTGTTTCCCACTCATCACAGGAGGACAAAATGGAAGACACGTCATCAGCGGACATTTATGTATCCAGCCCAGCATCAAGTGATCCTGTCCCTAATGTTTGCGGTTGGCAGGTAAGACGGAACACCTCTTGCACATTTCCATCCTCTACACCGTGTACTTGTCGCAACAGTTCAGAATAAGGCTCGGACAAAAGCCGCTGACTCACTGGCTTGACAAATGGATCCCTACTAAGCGCATCTGCCACCACGTTGAGTTTTCCAGGAACGTATTTGATCTCAAAAGAGTATGGAGCAAGTTTCGAGACCCAGCGCTGCTCACATGCATCCAACTTCGGCTTGGTCATAATGTATGTCAGCGGATTATTATCCGTCCACACAGTAAACTCATGGCCCTTAAGCCAGTGACTGAACTTGTCACACACTGCCCACTTCAGAGCTAAAAATTCCAGTCTGTGTGCAGGATATTTAGTTTGGCTGCGGCTCAAAGCTTTGCTAGCAAACGCTATAGGTCTTGCTTTGTCTTCACCAGGAGGGATCTGAGAGAGGACTGCTCCTACGCCATCCAATGAGGCGTCAGTACAGAGAAGAAAGGGACGCTCAAAATCAGGATGAGCCAGCACCACACTGTCAACAAGGGCCCGTTTTAGCTCTTCAAACGCTACATCACAGTCAGGGGTCCAGTCCTGGGGTGTCAACTCCCGAAAAGTTCCTGCTTTCTTGTGACTACCAGCAGCTTTCACTGAGCGTTTCTGGCCAGCTGTTAAGTTGAATAAGGGTCTGGCAATGCGTGAGCAACTTGGAATGAAGGATTGGTAGTACAGGACCATGCCGAGAAACGATCTGATCTTTTTTTGTGAAGGTGTGATTTTGTTTTCCTTCATTAAGTCCTCCTTCTGAAAAGCAGAGATGACTTTAACTTTCTCCTCATCAACTGAAACACCAGCACCATCTATCACATGGCCCAGGAACTTTACAGATTTTCTCAGAAAGTGACACTTTTTAGGTGCTAGCTTCAGGTTACTGGTTCTCAAGCGAGAAAACACAATCTACAACCGCTTCAGTGCCCCCTCTTCAGAAGGTTCAAAGACCAATAAGTCATCAAGATAGCAGAGAAGACTGGAAAAGTTAAGGTCTCCAAAAATGCTGAGCATCATGCGCATGAAGGAAGCTGGGCTATTGCAAAGACCTTGAGGGAGACGATTATATTCATACAAGCCCATTGGTGTTGTGAAGGCAGTGTATCTTCGGTCAGACTCATGGAGTGGTATGTTGTAAAATCCTGAAGTTAAGTCCATGGTGCTGAAAAGGGCATTACCACCCAAAGCAGCGAGACAGTCAGCTTGATGGGGCAGAGGATGGGCGTCCTTGAAGGTTTTAGCATTCAGCCAACGAAAATCAGTGCAGACCCTCAGATTACCGTCTTTTTTCCAGACCATCACCAAGGGTGACACATATTCACTGACAGACTTGCTGATTATGTTTTTCTCCTCCATCTCTGACAACACTTCTCTCAATTTTTGATAGTGGGCAGGTGGGATGCGGCGATAGGGCAGACGGAATGGGTGCTCATCATAAAGATGGATCCTGTGCACAAAATCCTTTGTTTCTCCACAATCCAGCTTATCCTTCGAGAAAACATCCTGGTAGGACACAAGAAGATCCGTCAATTTCCTCTTCCAGACCTCAGAAACCTCACATCCATCAATGTCAATATCTTTCAGACCACAGTCTCCCAGCAATCGTGCAAGATCAGAGGATGAAGCAGATTTAAGGGGTATTGACTCAGAAACGTGACAATGGGTTCTACTTAAGCCCTGAATGTCTGTGAGATCCTCCACAGCTAGACAAGAGGAAACATCGGCCAGTTTAGTGTTGCGGCGAAGCGTCACTGATGTTGGATTAGAGTTAAGTATCTTCATTGGCACCCATCGATTGCCCCACATTGGTGTTACTGCTCGTCCAACAAGGATGTTTCTAGACGCTGAACGTGCAGTGGTTGGCTCAACAATTATAGTACTTCCTGGAGAAACTGGCACATTAGCGGGCAATTTGCCCCAAACAAGATGCTCACATTTGGGAAGTAGAGTGACTGCCTGACAGAGTTTCACAGTTCCAAGTTTATCAGGCTGTTGAGGCCCAGACCATAGGGAAATACAACTCAGAAGCTCAAGGAATTGCTCACACTCAGGATTATTGTTATTGCAGGAAAGAAGCTCCCAGTACTTGTCATGCGATTTCATCTTCTGAACAACACATTTGATCACATTACTTCCAATTATGAACTCATCCCTTTGTCCTGGCACCACAAGAGTAGGAACAACAAACTTGAATCCATAGACTTCAATCTCCAAGTCGTATGTACACTTTGGCTGAATCGTTAGGCCGCCACAGCCAACCAGGACCACATTACTTGCAATCACTTGAGGTGGTGGAAGAAGACCATCAACTTGCAGCTTGGACTCACCCTCTTCACTAAGCGTGCAGGCCATACTACCAGAATCCAGTAACCCCTTTAATGTGTAACGTCCACTAACCGTCACAGGAGCATAAAACAACTCACTTGCCCCATCAACTCTTTGAGACCCCACATATAACACGGTTTTGTCTTCTGGCAATAGTTTGCAGCTGTTAACAAAAACATTTTGCACATCTTCTGTGAGGGAGGTTTTATGAAAACTGCCCATGCTACCCCTCTCGTCGCATGGGCTCTTTAGTTTAACTGAGCAGTATCCGAGGGAGCCGCAGGGCATGCAGCCTTAGGACAGTCATTCTTAAAGTGGCCGGGCTTGAGACAGTGACGACATAGCCTTTGACGTCTACAATGCTCATACGTCGTGTGTTCCTTGGATCTACAGACCCTACATGCAGTGCTTAAGTTGGCTTTGAAATCTGAAGTTTTAATTGGGTGAGCCTGACTGGAAGAAGTTAAAGAGGCAGTGCACAATGACAGGACTCTATCCATCATGCCAACGATGTGCTGAAGGCTGGTATCTGGAGAGAACGGAACAGCATATGGATTAAGATGGCTTACAGGGGTAAGTGACTGGGCTGGCATGGAAACAGGCTGCTGAGGAGAACTGGGCATGGAAACTGGCTGCTGAGGAATACTGGGCATGGAAACTGGCTGCTGAGGAGAACTGGGCATGGAAACTGGCTGCTGAGGAAAACTGGGCATGGAAACTGGCTGCTGAGGAGAACTGGGCATGGAAGTGAGGCCTGCCATAACAGTGCACTGATTGCTTGCTGACAAAGATATTGTGTGCTGCATCCTTGAAGAGACTCGCTTTAGTTCCCTCTGATGACTATCCAAGCGCTCCTGGACCTCAGCGGCGCTCCACTTCTCAGCTGGCTTAAACTGAAAAGACATAGCAAGACTTGGGTCTGGGCAATGTGAAATAAACATCATGACTGCTTCAGCAGCGGGATCCTCGACACTCTTATTACGTCTACGCAAGCACTCATTAGCAACATCTATGGACTTGTTAAGCCGTATCCAGTAATCCATGGGGCTTTCATCTGCTCTAGGAACAGTGTTATAGAAGTCAGCCATAGGCATGTTAGAGTAAGACAACTCACTGAAGTTTCGTTTGAGTATGTCAAACACTGCATTTGGTAGTTCACTGGCACTCAGTTCAGGTCGGCTTCGCAGGGACACCTTAACTATATCTCTCGCTTTGCCAGCCAATCTGCTCAGGATGAGATCAGAGACACCAGTTTGCGTTCTGCATTTTGTTGTTCAAATAGCTGTACATGATATCTTCCCACTCGTGCACAGTAAATGAATCACTCTTATCTCCCCTAAAGAATGGCGGAGGTGGTGCATCTTGCTGTACTATCACCTTCAGGCTAGATTTATCCATATCCTCATTGGAGTGCTGAGACTGGCACGGTGGATTAGGCTGTACTGGGCTGGGCTGGCGCGCAAGGTTAAGGCTGGCTAAAATACTCTCTCCTATTTTCTGAGCCAGATCTGAAATGATGCCCCCTAATGACTCAGGAGTAACGACACGTTCGATATCAGGGCGTATGATTGGGGTGGAGCTAGCTGCTGGACCTAAAGAAATACCAATCGCTGAATCAGCTGTGTGCGCATGGTCAAGTCCCAAATTAGCTAATGCTCTCCCTCTCCCATAACAACGTGTGAATTCAGACACCCCCTCATTTCGATACATTTCAGGCCCACCACCTCTGCCCAATGGAAAAGTGACATTAGATTGTTTCACAGGACTGAAATCATCTTTCCTAGAATCCTCAAACATGTTTCAATTTATAAAGTGAAAGATAAAACATGTAAAAATGACAGCAAATTATGTGACAAACAGTGTAACCTTAAATGATGAAAAGTTCAAGCATACTTCAAATATGCAAGGAAATATATGAAATCAAACGACTCAAAATAAAACCCTTCAATATCAAAAGTTGGATGAAAATAAAATTTCCCTTATCAAAATCAATTATATAAATCTCCTTGTCTAAAATGCATCAACAGTCATTGATTATATACTGTACAGATAAAGGATACGATGCTTGAAGGACAATGAAGCGTCCCGCGGTGCTTATCAGTCTCTGTTGTTCAGTTCAGAATGCACCAACGACCAACGAAAGTGCTCCGGACAGAGAAAAAAAGTCTATCAGAAAGTCAATAACTCTTTACCGTTCCTTTAAGATGCAACAGTTCGGACCGCGATATCACACGCAGTTCATCACACACGCGCCCTCCTTGTGCGCGAGCACGGCGCTGCCGCGAGCGATGGCGATGGGAAGATCGGCGAGGAAGAGCGGCGAAGCGTGCGAGCCGTCACGCAACCACGGCGATCGGCGAAGCGCTGATCTGATGATCCGAAATGATCACGGCACCAAGTGTAACTGGTCTGTTGTCTGCGTTGTGTTTTGGTTGGTATGAGAAGAACAAGACAGCATTCGCAGTTTCACCGATCTTTTATTCCTGATATACAAACAAAATGTAATCAGCCTCGTTGTGAAAATCGCCCTCGTTAACTCTCTCCACTGCATCACCAATGGAAAGAGGAATAAATCACAGAACAATAAACATACCTGATATACAAACAAAATGTAATCAGCCTTGTTGTGAAAATCGCCCTCGTTAACTCTATAAAACAAATGTGATGTACACTTGTCACATGTGCTCTCGTTTCACATTTAGGCCCAGATGCAAAAATATACTTTAAACGGGATGAAATGACAAACATAACCACACAGATAGATAAAATGAAAATATATACATAAATTAGAGTGAAAACTTAGACATAAAAGCAACAATTAAAATTAGGATTAAATAAGATTACCAGGAGCCCAAAATAACCTCACCTCTCCACTGCATCACCAATGCAAAGAGGAAGAGGAGGGGACAGGACAGGAAATTGTATTGACTCATGACATCACATAAATTAAAGGGAAAGGTACTCATTTCACTTAGGCAGTCATATCAGGTACATGTAAACAAACAATTTCGTGAGAATTCTAATAAACTATACATACATTTAACAGTACACTTTCTGTACCTGTTACATTTAGTAGCTTTGACTGCACTTCTGGCCATCTTGAGAGTTCATCATCCTTTTCTACCAAAGGATGCTAGAACTCTTCTCAATACCACTACTTATTACAACATCCAAACTGTAGCTGGTGGCACTTACCACTACTTTGGCATTTTGAAAGCTTTTTCAAAAAGCATGGAACGGGTCTGGTCTCACATTCCAAGCAGACATGAATTCAAATTGCAGCTGCATGTAGATGGTTTGCCTTTGTTTAAGAGTTCTTCGGTTCAGTTCTGGCCAATTCTTGGCTTGCTACAGGGTGTTGTGAAGAAGCCAGTTGTCATTGCTCTATTTTGTGGTACCTCAAAGCCAAGTTGTCTGGTTGAGTATTTAAAAGATCTTGTCAGTGAGTTACAAGTGCTAAGCAAAGGATTCCTTATAAAGGGGAAACAGTGCTTCTTGAAGGTCACCTCGGTCATCTGCGATGCTCCAGCAAGAGCTTTCACCAAAGGAACAAAACTTCACAATGGTTACTCAGGTTGTGACAAGTGTGTCCAAACAGGCATTTATCTTAAACATAGGATGACATTTCCAGAAGTCAACAGCCCACAGCGAACTGATCTGTCTTTTGAAATTATGTCTGATGAAGACCATCATGTCACAAAGTCACCATTAATTGATGTAGGTATAGTCATGGTGTCATGCTTTCCTCATGATTACATGCATCTTGTATGTCTTGGAGTGGTACGCCGACTGTTGGATTTGTGGATTGCATCAGGGCCCTTACTCTGCCGCTTGTCTTCTCATCAGATTAACCTAATTTCTAGTGAACTTGTAGGCCTGAGACGTTTCATTCCCATGGATTTTGCTCGTAAACCAGGGGGGCTTTCAGAAAGGCTCAGGTGGAAAGCCACAGAGTTGCGACAGTTCTTGTTGTACACAGGGCCAGTGGTTCTCCAAAATGTGTTGTTGGCTTCAGTCTAACTTCATGTTGTTATCTGTTGCCATTTTCATCCTTGCAAGTCCTTCATTGTCTGCAGATCTTCATGACTTTGCACACACATTGCTTGTGTCATTTGTGACACATTTTGGTGAATTTCATGGTCCTGAATTTGTTACTTACAATGTTCATGAGCTTACCCATCTTTCTGGGCATGTTCGAATACACGGGAATCTGGACCTAATATCTGGATTTCCATTCGAGGATTATTTAGCTGAAAAAGATGATAAGAACCATCCACTGGCCCAGGTTATTCGGCGAATCTCTGAAATGGATCCTTTTACAGGAAATGATGAATCGTCACAGGGAAAGAGAAAGTTGCAAAAGGAGCATAACCGTGGCCCAGTTCCACCCTCCATGATGGGCCTACCCATACTTCAATTCCAGGAGCTTGTCATAGGTGGTACCAAAATTAATGTATCAAGCGAGGCAGACAGATGTGTAAAGATTGGTGGCTCCATTGCTTTGATTTACAATGTCCTTCAGTCTCAGGGCAAGATATGTATTGTCTTCAGGGAATATGAATTAATGGAACCGTTTTTTGAGTATCCTCTGAATTCTTGTGAGCTGGGTATCTATCTGGTTGGCAAAATCTCATCAAGCCTGAAAATCATTCAGTTGTTTGATCATGTTGAGAAATATGTGAGGTTACCAAAACAAGATAGTTTTTTTGCAGTGCCACTACTGCACTTGTGTCAATGATTTAATTTAGCCATTTTTTCTTGATCAACTTTGAAGTGAAAGGAGAAACTGAATAAAGGCTGCTAGTTCCAGTGTTCCTGTCATCATAATTATTATTATTATTATATTCAGGTTTTTTTTATCAGTTTCCTTTGTTCTTAGTTTCTCTGTCTGTTTCGTTTGATTAGTCATTTCATTCACCTGTTGTCATATGATTAGCTAAGTTCTCTGGTGTATAAATACTTCCTGTTTGGTTCAGTTCAATGTTGGTCATCTTCAGTATTAAGTTGGTTGTGTTTATTTCTCCTGTGTATCCCCAGAGCCAATGCAAACTGCTCAGTCCATCTCAGAGCTGGTTGCGGACCTCTGCCTAATAGATCTGTGGTCTCCAGATTCACTCCCCTGCCGAGCCCCCACCCTTGAGTCTTCGCCCTTCATGCCGGATCTGTCCGGCCATTTGGGTGATCCGGTTCCATCCGGAAATCTTCCTCCTCTATTGTCCCTGCTTGATTTCCTGGTCCCATCTCCTCCTCTGATTTTGTCAAGTTCCTTGTATCCATCTGTCCCACTGGTGCCGTTCTGCTCCTCTGCTCTGCCCCCGCCACTTGCTCCGTGACGCTTTCCGGCGCTGCTTCGGGCTTTCGTCCACCCGCTCGACTAGAGGTTGAGTCCCCGGCTTCACATCAGGCCTCTAGGCCCATGTCTCCACCTCGGCCTGTCAGCCTGGCAGCTCTGCGCTCCCTCGACTCCACCATAGTTCGTCAACCCTGGGACTCATCCCGGCTCCCTCTTCCCTCCGGATCAGCCTCAGACTGTCATAGCTCTGCCTCCAGCTGCGCCTCGACCCTCCACGCCTTCGGCTCCACTGGGCTTCTTCTCTCTAGCTTCTTTGTTGTCCTCACTCCATCCGCCTCGGTCTCGCGAACCAGCAGCTCCACAGTGGGCTTCCAGGCCCTGGATATTGCCAAATTTCTATTCTAAAAAGATTTCTAAATAACAATGCCCTTGCCACACATGTATTTACAAAAATATTTGGTTTTGATTTAAAAAAAAAAAATCATAAAAGAAAATTTGGGCATAAAATGGGGTGGAAACATGCATATGCGCCAAAATATGTTTATATTTGTGTATATGCTAATAGAGTTTGTTGTTCAAACAGATATGTCTAAGGTACTAGAGTTTTCCGAAACGAGGGAGGTGGAGCTGGTCCCAGGCATTTGGGTCGAGAATGGCCAGTGCTGTTGCCCTAAATCATTAAGGGGCATGACCCTCTACATGGCCATCAAAAACAAGATGGCTCCCAACCAAGACTGGGACCGGTGGGATGTCCGAACAATGTTTTCTACAGGTAAATTTGATATTTTCATGCTAGTTTTGACTTATTCTGCCATTTTAGTGTATACATGACCACTGGCTAAGTTACATTATCACACGACCCTCTGGAATGTGTGACATTGATTGGTCGATTGCAGCATTTGATCATTATTAGATTATATAGTCCAACCTGCAGTATAACAGACCGTTGTTAGGCTCAACAATGTGTTTTGTATGCTGTTTGTAAAAAAATTAGCCTGAGTCTTGCAAAGTAATACATTTTTGCCTCCTTGAATTGAACTTTTTTTTTAAAAGACAGTTATGAAGAGTGCGGGAGGAAGGCCAAAGAGGTAGAGACCTGGTCAGATCTCCAGTTAGAGGCAGAAGTGTCTGGCCAAAGACCACCTAGGCGTAAAATGTATGGATATTTTTTCAGCACATTACTATTCCTTGATGCTTTCATGCTGTATGCTGATGCTTTCATCTTTTAAGTAATATTTATCATGAAACATTGTAGACTTTGTCAATATAGTTGATTTCATTTTGATCAATTTTGTTTATTATTAAAATAGCAAGAATGTCCGTATTGGTCCACCTGGAGGTCAGGAGGAGTGTCTGTTAGACTCTGAGGATGAGTCTGCCCCACCACCCAAACAAATTGTGCCATCTGCCCCCACTATACACTTCCCTACAGTGACCCCAAACACCAGTTTCCCCTCTGTTCCCACCACCACTTTACCAGTATCACCAGCACCACATGGCACATTTACTGATATGATCCAAAACTGGCAGCTGATGGACAATATGCCATGTGAGTTTTCTTTTGCTTTCTTATTTGCTTTTTTTGTAGGTATTAATTTTGTAGAATATTTTATCCTCAATTCAAGTTTTCTTTTGTAGCACTGCCAGGTTATCAGACATTTCGAGTGCCCCCCCGGCAATCATCAGAATCAGGTAGGACTAACAGTGAATTCCACTCAGCCATCATACTGGAATATGTATAACGTCGCTGTCCGATGAAAACCACGTATGTCCATTTTGCCGATTTTGAGATTTTTCGACGGATTGAATGTCCAGGTTAATTTCCGTATACAGTATGCTTCACATATCTAAATGGCCAATGAAAAGTTGTGAAATCATGTCATCTGATTTTCACGTATATCCATTTGGTGTCAAACCTGTCAATCACGCCGCGTATCTCCCGCCCTGTGGAAGCATCTCGCCGGTCTCGTCTCGTGAAGTTTCATCGAAGCTCAGCACTGGATAGCCGAATAACACTGTGAGGTAAAGTATCAGCAAACGTTTGTTTTTGACAACTGTTCTCAAGTTTATTATATATTCACAACTATTATTTATCGGTAAATGGTCTAGACGAAGTAATTGTCACCGAATATTTTTATTTATTTTTATATTTGTGAACCTGGCTGACGAAAGTACGACATTGAAGCTCTCCACAGTTTAGTTCTAATCTAGTTTGCTTGCTAGTATGTAAATAAACTCGGTCTCATTGATAAGATTCAAACTTTTTTTTTTTCTTAGTCAAACTGATCAAATTATAGCCTGTAATGCTACTGTCTGATTGTCACTAGAACATGCCTCACTCATACTGCTATCACCGCTTGCCAGAGGCTGAGAATTTCCAGCACTAGAGTTATCTTGCTACGTTTTTATTGTGAAGATGTTAACGCACGGATTTCCGAAGTGAAGTGAAACAATGTTGACTGGGCATAGCGCTATATTTTTTCTGATCTGTTTTTCTCCCTTCCTTCTTCAGGATGTCTGTCTCTGTAAAGGAGCTGTGTGAATTGATGAATGTTAACTATGATAGGGCTGTTATTGAGGCGATTGCGAGGGTCAACAATGAAAATAGACCTTTTTAAAAATAGTTTGTAGGAAAATAGAATTGAGTCAGCCAAACAGTTAATTCTACATTGTATTCATTACTGAAATGTTAATTAGTTTTCCTCTCTGTCATTCTTAGATTCACTTGAAAGTGACAGTTCTCAGACAGCTGCCAATGAGGGTAGGTACTTTAGGCTTAAATTATTTTCTCCCAGTAGCAGCTACCTATACAGCAACCTAAAGCCTATTGATGTGTTGCACATTAACCCTCTGGGGTCTGAGCTGTTTTCTGGGCCCTGGAGGTGTTCTGACATGCTCTGACATTTGTGCTTATTTCTGTTACTTGTGACATTTTCATGGCTAAAGTACGGTGGCCGAGAGAGCTCAACGCGCTGCAACTGAAGAAAACACATGCAAATAGAAAAAAACACCCGCAAATTAAGAAAACATCTTCATCAGTTTCACAACACATGTGTGCTCCAAATACTCACAACACAACCAAATACAGAAACGCGCTGCAAAAGTTCACAACACAACCAAATACAGAAACGCGCTGCAAAAGTTCACAACACAAACAAATACAGAAACGCGCTGCAAATAGGACAGAACACAACGGAAATGTTTCCGGGGAAGCCAATAAGTGACGGACCCGGCTGGGACGTGCTTATTGCTTATTGCTCGTGAGCTTTACCTATGCCCTACTCTCTTAAGAGGGTAGACGGCAGAGCCCTTGAATTGGGCACTTTGGAGGGAGCGGGGCACTTGTGTGCCATTATGATGATGAAGGGAGCAACGAAAGACAACGTAATTTCCTCATTATTTTCACCTGGGATGTTCCCATGACAACGCAGCGCGTGTCCATCAGCTGAATAGCTGTTCTTACCAGAAATATAGTATTAATTGCTGTTAACATAACTGTTGCAAATAAATATACATTTTATACAACAAAGTGTTTAAAATATGCGTTATATCTGTGTGTGAGTGTCTCAACTCAAAAATTTGCTGTCTCATATTTGGACCCTAGCTGCATTCTAACATTTCTTATGAAACTTATTTTAACATAACATGACAAAATGTGTACAATGTAACTGATGTATAGATTAATGTCTTTCCCTCATGGTCTTTTTCTCTATCTATCTTTATTTATTTATTTATTTTAGTCTTCAGCTCATTGTTCTTTTTAGTATTCTTATTACATGGAACATATTATAAATACATTTTGTATATTGTATACAAAGTTGTATGTCATAAACGTGTCATCTCTGTATGTTTTGCAAAAAAATAAATAATAATAAAAGTAGACAGCTCTGTAAGCACGTCCCAGCCGGGTCCGTCACTTATTGGGTTCCCCGGAAACATTTCCGTTGTGTTCTGTTCTATTTGCAGCGCGTTTCTGTATTTGTTTGTGTTGTGAACTTTTGCAGCGCGTTTCTGTATTTGTTTGTGTTGTGAACTTTTGCAGCGCGTTTCTGTATTTGGTTGTGTTGTGAACTTTTGCAGCGCGTTTTTGTATTTGGTTGTGTTGTGAGTATTTGGAGCACACATGTGTTGTGAAACTGATGAAGATGTTTTCTTAATTTGCAGGTGTTTTTCTTTTTGCATGTGTTTTCTTCAGTTGCAGCGCGTTGAGCTCTCTCGGCCACCGTACTAAAGTCTAATTACACTGTATTCAGCACAAACTCTGCTACAATAATATATCAGCAGCATGTGTGTAAAAGTTTGTAGTTTTGAGATAATGACATTTATGCGTGGTTTGTGAAAATACAAAAAAAAATTCTCACTGAAATAAGGTCATGAAACACATACTGATTATTTCTTCACAAGACTTTTGAAAATTGTATGACGTAGCCTAGAATATTTGCTCTAAAACGATGTGAAAATCACCCTGACTGCTCATTCAGATAAGACAATACATTGATTTAAAAATTTTACGACGTGTTTTGTGCCACAAAGCTTTATGCGGGAGCTCATTAATATGTAAGCTTTTCTCACCTGAGAAAGACAAAGACCCTCCTCTAACTGCCCTATTAGGAGCTATCAGGCCCTATCATTCTGAGCAACCTTTCACATAGAATGAGGAGATTTCAGGGGTGCAAACAGCGCGCTTTTCGGCGCCTCCCGCTTTTTTCGCGTCAGTTTGGGTGACTTGTGTGAATCGTGCAGATCCGAAGTTTGTTTTTTTTTAAGGGGGGGGGGGGGTTGAGAGGGTCTGATTATAATTTAACCAACAGTAATTCTTGATTGCGTCCACCAACAAGTAAATAGAAAATAAGCGAATTAGAACACTGCGCGTCAAACCAGCAGTATGTGTGCAAGCGTGAACCACTAGAGTTTCTGTCTCACTCTGGATCTGCCACTGCATCACATTTCTCTCTGCGTGGCGTGGAGTGTCCGTTTTTATGTCGGCTCTCCTGCTAACTGGTTAGAGCACAATGCCTGCGTAACACACACACTTCTCGAGCCGCGCCGAAACCGCGTGCTAGAAATAGAACCGCAACCGACGCCTATTTTTCACGCGACACGCAAGAGTGTTGGAAGTTTTCAGACAAAATAGAAGGCGCAAATACATATTAATAAATTACATTTTGATGCTTGAAAGTCTCTCGGTTTTGACAAATGCGTATATAATTGTAATTTAAAAAATAGGCCTAATTATCGATTTTCAAATATTGCCCCTGTCTAGCCTATTTTGCCGTCAATACTGCCGACGTTGTCTTTGCTGTATCAGGCTATATTATGTTTAACATCCAAATGTAGATGGTCTGTCGGCGCACAGAGCCACGCAGTCGCAGACAGCACGTGAAGTCCGTGAACACCGAATTCCCTTTTCTTTCTCTATTTGTGTTTGAACAGACATGTGCACGAAAAATTAAGCCAGTGTCCGTCTCAACGAGTTTCCCCGTAAACGCAGTCAAAATAAAACGGATGCGTGTCATTACCGGTATTAGATACGTGCATTCGTCTTAAAGGGACAGCACCCAATATACCTGCAGCTGTTTGTGTCACCAAAGTTAATCAAACAACAAAAGAGAAAGAGAAAAATCACGTTTTGTCAAAAGATAAACTGTGTTAATATTTAATACAGTTAATTTACCTGAAAAACATAAAACACTGCTTTATTTCTTGTGTATTTGTGTTTTATTGTATTTATATTTGTATTTTGTTTATTAGTTTCTATGCAGATGCACTAGGCCTACCCTACACAATTACCCCAATCATCCTAGAATTATTAATTCTTTACAAAAAGAGCTATTCAAATCATCAGGTGAAATTGTTTTCAGGAAGTAGCAGTAAAGCAAGAAGAAGAAGTGCAAGATAGTTTTTCTAAATTTCATTTAACTCTATGTGCCTATAGGGGTGGGTTGGGGATGGTGGCAATGTAGTATCTGGATATTTGCCGCGGGACGAGGGCTTCGATTACCTCTCTCTTTTTTGACCATACATGTGTTTGCACCCCTGAGATTTAAAAAAGAATGGCTTTTAGATTTGTTTGATTTATTTACAACACAACATAATCCAAAGATAACCAATGATCCAAAGACAGAGACCTTTGTGCCATTCCTAAAAACATTGTACATACCTTTCATTTCCAAGGTGTTTGATTTTCACTTTACCAGGTTCATGTACAGAGACTCATGTGAATGTTGAAGTCAGCAGGAGTGGCATCTGGGCCCTGAAAAAAAAAAAAAAGTGAACATACTGATATCAAGAGAAAGGCCTGCACGATTTTGGGAATACATTTTTGATTTTTCTGGTTAAAATTGCTTTTTAAAATTCACAGAATACACACACACACACAAATGTTTCCAACAATAATATAATGAACACCAGGTTTGTTGTGCCTTGTAGGCATAGGCTATGCGCAGTGCTGCATAAAATAATAATAACAATAACCATAGCAGCCTATAAATCTTCCAAAATATTTCAGTAACAACTAAGCTAGAGAAAAATTGATTATCATGTTACTTCAAATGTTTCCATTCGTTATGATGATATGAAATGAGATAATAGTAAAAACATGAAGCCGTTTGGTGCGTTTTGCTTTTCGAATGTATCAAATATGATACATTCAAACGCGATCGCGCTCAAATATAAAACATTATGGTTACCATATACATATCTACGTTTGAGCAGATATCCACAAACACAGTAACAGTAAACACGGGTCTAAATATTATAATATTCACCATATATCTAGCAACAGTTCAACTGCAATGTGAAATTTATGCAACAATAACAAACTAATATGTAAGAATTTCTTACATGTATCTTTCTTGTCTTCAAATCGCATTCTTCTTCTGAGGTAGCCTAAATCCAATGTAAGCTCACGGTGTGCCTTTCAAACTCAACGAAAAGCAGAGACTTGTGAAGTGTTTTGGTGGTTTGTTTTTGAGGTAATGAGCGCGATCGCGTTCCATGTGGAGATTTGCATGTGAATCTTCTTTGCGCGCGTGGGCGTAGTCAAATTAAAAATAATTAGGAAGCGTTTGAGAAGCTGGACATCTTGTTGGTTTTATACAAATTACTTAAACAGAGAATATTTGTTTTCAGTTTGAATCCGATCATTTAAAAGTACACACTTAAATGTTTATAAAGGTATATGGCTCATAAATGTGTGACAAGTATTCGCTGAGTTTTGTTTCAGTTTATAGACGTGCTCAAGAAAAAAAAGTTCACCGCGACGGAGAGGCAGAACGCACACCCTGTTTATTTTCTTTATTTTACAAAAGCACAATGTTTTGATTTGATTGTAAGTGGACACATACAAAAGTAGAAATATCACAGATTCTTTTTTTATATATTTTTTTTCTGTATGACCATAAATGACGGAGAAATTTAAGTTTATAGTGCTACAATGTGAAGAAAATCCAGCAAAACGCGCCGGCGCGTTTGCCGACCTCAGAGGGTTAAGATGAAACTGTCACACATGTTATTTTGGTTCCCTTGATCCAAGAAACTGCTGTTGCATTTCCAAATACTAACCCATCAAATTGTATGTGGCTAAAGTAAAACATTTTAAAGGGATAGTTCGCCCAAAAATGATATTTAAGCCATGATTTACTCACCCTCAAGTCATTCGAGATGCATATGTCAATCTTTTTTCAGACAAACACATTTTCAGTTATTTTAGAAAATGTCTTAGATCTTTCAGTGGTTATAATGTGAAGTTATGGGGTCCACATCGTTGAAGTCCCAAAATGTGCATGCATCCTTCACAAAAGTAATCCATCCGGCTCCAGGGGGGTAAACGAAGGCCTTCTGAGGGTAATCTGTGCGGTTTTGTCATAAAAAATATACATATTTAAAACTTTATAAACGAAAATAACTGGCTTCCGGTGGCGGTCGGCGCACGTTCATTTGGAGATGGATGCTGGCGTATGACGTAGGACGTAGCCCAGTTATTTTCGTTTATAAAGTTTTAAATATGTATATTTTTATGACAAAACCTCACGGATTACCCTCAGAAGGCCTTCGTTTATCCCCCTGGAGCCGGATGGATTACTTTTGTGAAGGATGCAGGCACATTTTCGGACTTGAAGCAGCCGGACCCCATTGCTTCACATTATAACCACTGAAAGATCTAAGACATTTTCTAAAATAACTGAAAATGTGTTCGTCTGAAAAAAGATGCATCTCGAACGACTTGAGGGTGAGTAAATCATGGCTTAAATATAATTTTTTGGCGAACTATCCCTTTAATCACAGAGAATTCAAAATGTATAGTTACTGTACATTTGCTGGTCATAGCTACTGATGCAAGCTCAGTTCTGAATTATTCAAACATTGTAGGCTATTCAGTGTGCTAAATGCATTTTATCTTTATTGTTAGATTCTCTGAAAAGTGATAAAGAAAATCATTCCGAAATAGCTGCCAGTGAGGGTAAGTATTATTCTTCTTCTTTTTCTCAGATTAGACTATACTACAGCCTCCACCTCACATTAGTTTTGAGTAGGACTTAAAGACTAAAGCCCATTACTAATTACAAATCTAGCATATTTAATCGATTACCAGTCAAAATGAATGCAATCTTATATCTGAATGATGTGAACAGTGCATTCGTTGTACTAAATGTGTTTCTCTTTATTATTCTAAGACTCACTTGAACACGATCCAGAAAATGAGCCGGATTACACACCTGTCAATGAAGGGGAGTAACTTATTGTCATTATTTTTACATTTCTGTCAGCTACTAGTGGGCTCAGCCGCATGCGCGCACACACACACACACACACACACACACACACACACACACACACACACACACACACACACACACACACACACAGACTGGCATTTAGTACTTATGAGGACAGTTAGCATTAACCATGGTTTACAAGGACACGCCTTTCCCAGCATCATGGAATCAATACAGTTATGCAAAAGGATTCATTTTATGATTAACAAGATACATCCGACTTCATATTTAGAATATAATGTACATCATCGAGAATACGTGCTACAGAAATTTCACAGGTTTATAAGGTCATGATACAATCATGGTTTAAAGGGACATCATGGGTTATGAGGTCTATAATACACACATTTGACCATTTGCCTGTCAACGAGGACATAATTGATCAAGTTAATACTAAATGAATATTAATATTAAATTTAAGTGTTATGATGATGCAAGGAGATGAACCCAAATGCAGACAGTATGCAAGTGAACTACGTTTATTACAGAAAAACAGGGAAAACAAAACCCACGAGGGGGCAAAACAAGACAAGATCGACTATATTAGACTAACAAGACTAGACTAAGACTCAGACAGAAAACTGAACAATAAACTAACAGCTAAGACAGGATCAAACTCTTCACAAGACTTTCAACAGGTTACTCACGGTTGGTTTCACATAAAGAATGACAATGAACCGGCACAGGACAGCAAACACAAGGGGATTAAATAGGGAGAAACTAAAGATAACAACAGGTGACACAGATTAATTAATAATGACTAAACAAGGGTAACAAGGGGGCGGGGTTACGTGACGAGACAAGGCAAGCACACAGCCCAAACAAATGGCCATGTGCTTACACATAAAACATGGGTCTGTCATGATCCTGCCTCAAGACCAGGGAAAATTAAAGACTAGATGGCAGGACCATGACATTAAGATGTAAATAGTTTTTAACCTTTTAAATAGTGATATTTCATACAATTTTAATTGTGCCATCTTTATGTGAGATCTTTTGATTTTTTTCCTGTCATCATATTGTAATTTTCCTAAGCTGTGATTTTCCCTAAATCTATGCAACCGATCAAATAAATTATCCAAATCTTTATGCAAAACACAACACATTAGACAACATGTATATTTTTTATTTCAATGAATATCTTAAATACAACAGTATTTTCTGCTAATTGCTTACTTGCAAATAATTGAACACATCTTTTAAAATAATTAAAAATTATCAAATGTATTTATACACAGTGACTATTTCACAACACAGATAATTAAACATTAAACATTAATAATAAAAATATATTACAATAAAAACATTTAAATTTAAAATAATGTCACACAAATTAAAACAAGTATATTCATAAATTACTATTCTATAACTTAGATATTTAAGAATTCATTTTAAATATTTAAAAAAAGAACTCACTGAACTTTAAAAACCTTACAGGGTAACACTTTATAATAACGTTCAGTTTTAAGTCATTTATAAGTGGTTAGTTAATGATGAACTAATCATTTACAGAACATTCATAAATGATTAGCAAGTGATATACTAACATTATATGTATGTTTTGTAAATTATGTTACAAGTCATTTACAAGTGATTAGTAAATGATTAACTAATCATTTATGAAACATGACTATGCATTCATAAATGATTAATTAGTGATATGTTCATTAGTTTATGTATGTTTTGTAGATTCAGTTATAAGTCATTTACAATTGATTAGTTAATGATTAACTAATCATTTACAAAACATGACTATGCGTTTCATAAATGTTTAATAAATTATGTTAATTTTTTTGTATGTTTTGCTCACATCAGGTGCACAGTGGTTAAAGACTCTATGACATGTGTTTGTAAATGTCTTACACTTCATTTGTAGATTACCACTTCAAGAATCAAAAAGGCATGAGCTCTACAAATGTTATCTAAGAATGTATATGTAACACATTTACAAGTGATGAATAGTTTACACTTTAGATTAGGGGATTATAAATCATTTACAACACTTTCTGCATCCCCTAATCTAAAGTGTAAACTATTCATCACTTGTTAATGTGTTACACTTACCTGTTACAAATGATCTGTACATGTATTCAAGGCATTTACAACACTTTCTGCACACTCTAATTGCTACATACATACAAAAAAAAAAAAAAAAAAAAAACATTATTTATTTAACATTTATGAAACGCATATTCATGTTTTGTAAATGATTAGTTAATGTAGTTAATGTAAATGTGCGGGTGGGGGAACCGGGGCAGGCGGATTAATGTGAGAATAAAACACGGGCTTGACTTTGGACACATGGAAGGCGGGGTGAATTCGCCTGAACGCAGGAGGAAGTTTGAGTCGGACTGTCACCGGACTAATAATTTTGGTGACAGGAAACGGGCCAATGAATTTGGGAGCTAACTTGTTAGACACGGAGCGGAGCGGAATATTCTTGGTAGAAAGCCACACTTTTTGACCCACGTCGTACACGGGAGGCTTTGACCGGTGGCGATCGGCCTTGGCCTTCATGCGCCCTCCTGCTTGGAGTAGAGTCTCACGGGCTCTAGTCCAAGTACGGCGGCACCTCTGGACGAATGCGTGAGCGGAGGGGACCGCGACTTTGGATTCCAGACTCGGAAAAATTGGTGGCTGGTAACCTATACTACACTTAAATGGCGAGAGGCCCGTGGATGACACTGGTAACAAATTGTGGGCGTACTCCACCATAGAAAGCTGTTGGCTCCAGGACGACGGATTCTTGGCGACCAAACATCGCAACATTCTCTCGAGGTCCTGATTGGCTCGTTCAGATTGGCCATTGCTCTGGGGATGATAGCCCGAGGACAGACTGACCGTGGCCCCCAGTAATTTACAAAATTCTCGCCAAAATTTGGATACGAATTGGGAACCCCTGTCAGAGACCACGTCCATCGGGAGGCCATGTAACCGAAAGACGTGATCTATGACTGCGACCGCTGTCTCCTTGGCTGAAGGTAATTTGGGCAAGGGGATGAAATGTGCTGCCTTCGAGAACCGGTCCACTACGGTTAAAACAACCGTCATGCCATTGGAAGGAGGGAGGGCGGTGACAAAATCTAGAGCGATATGGGACCAGGGTCTCGAAGGGACAGACAGCGGTCGAAGTAACCCATCTGGGGGTTGGTTAGATGTCTTACCAGTGGCACAGACTGAACAAGCCAACACAAAATCGTGAATGTCGCGAGCCATTAATGGCCACCAGAATCGTTGCTTAACTAAAAAACTGGTTCGAGTCACTCCTGGATGACAAGCCACGTTGGAGCAATGACCCCATCGAATAACGTCGGACCGTAACCCCTCCGGAACAAACAAACGACCCGGTGGGCAACCAGGCGGAGGCGTTACCCCTTCTAGGGCTGTCTTGACCCTCGATTCGACCTCCCATACCAGAGTGGAGATGACAACTTTCTCAGGTAAAATACACTCGGGAGTAACCGGGCGTTCGGATGGATCAAAAATACGAGATAAAGAGTCGGGTTTGATGTTCTTGGAACCCGGGCGGTACGAGAGAACAAAATCAAAACGTCCAAAAAAAAGAGCCCACCGAGCCTGCCTGGAGTTGAGTCTTTTAGCAGATCTGATGTATTCAAGATTCTTATGATCGGTCCAAACGATAAAGGGTACCCCCGAACCCTCTAACCAATGACGCCACTCCTCCAATGCTAACTTGACTGCCAACAACTCTCTGTTACCAATGTCATAATTACGTTCGGCAGGCGATAGTCGATGAGAAAAAAACGCGCAGGGATGCATCTTGTCATCTGAGGAAGCGCGTTGTGAAAGCACTGCTCCTACTCCCACCTCTGACGCGTCGACCTCCACCACGAACTGACGTGTGGGATCAGGGGTGACCAGAATGGGAGCCGAAACGAAGCGACCTTTGAGGTTGTTGAACACTGCCTCGGCAGTGTTCGACCACCTGAACGTCGTTCGGGGGGGGGTCAAGGCAGTCAGAGGTGCGACTAGTTGGCTGAAATTACGAATGAAACGCCGGTAAAAATTGGCGAACCCCAGAAACCGCTGTAGGGCCTTACGGGAATCTGGACTTGGCCAATCTACCACAGCCTTAACCTTGTCAGGATCCATGCGCACTCCCTCAGACGAGATGATGTACCCTAGGAAGGGAACAGACTGTGCATGAAACGCACATTTCTCCGCCTTGACAAAAAGCCCATTCTCTAATAGTCTCTGGAGCACTCGCCTGACGTGTTGAACGTGTTCCTGGAGAGACGAGGAAAAAATCAATATGTCATCCAGGTAAACATATATGAATTGATCTACCATGTCTCTCAACACGTCATTCACGAGTGCCTGGAAAACCGCTGGGCTGTTGGAAAGCCCGAAAGGCATAACCAAATATTCAAAGTGCCCCCTAGGGGTATTAAAAGCGGTTTTCCATTCATCCCCCTTCCTGATGCGAACCAAATGATATGCATTGCGTAAGTCCAGTTTCGTGAAAATGGATGCTCCCTGCAACCTCTCGAAAGCTGAAGACATCAACGGCAAAGGATAAGAATTCTTTACCGTGATGTTGTTCAGCTCTCGGTAATCAATACAAGGTCGCAGAGAACCATCCTTCTTCCCAACGAAAAAGAACCCCGCCCCCGCAGGAGAAGAGGAAGGCTGGATGAACCCAGAGGCCAGAGAATCAGAAATATATTTCTCCATGGCCTCCCTCTCGGGAACAGCAAGAGAGTAAAGTTTGCCTTTAGGCGGAGATTTACCTGGCAGTAGATCTATCGCACAGTCATAGGAACGATGCGGAGGAAGAGAAGCAGCACGAGACTTACTGAACACCTCCTTCAGGTCGAGGTACTCCGCGGGCACGTTAGATAAATCCGCTGCCTCACTCTGAAACACAGAACCAGACACAGAAGAACAAGCCGACACCAAACAGGACTCATGACAGTGGTTACTCCATGTGGAAATAGTGTTAGTGCACCAGTCGACCCGAGGATTGTGCCGAGTGAGCCACGGGTGTCCCAGAACCACTGGTGCAAGTGGTGAGTCCATGAGGAGAAATGATATGCGTTCGGTGTGATTGCCAGAAGTGATGAGAGTGATGATTTCGGTAGCATGAGTAATCCGGGGAAGTTCCTGTCCATTGAGTGCGTTGACGGTTATCTTGAGCGGAAGGGGAGTGATGGGAATCTGAAGTTTGAGTGCAAGCTTGAAGTCCATGAAATTACCTTCCGCTCCCGAATCCAGTAGTGCTTGAGTGCTGTGTGTGGACGTTGGCCATCTCAGTCTTACCGGGAGGAGGGTCGATGATGGTGATGAGGTCTTCTCGGCGGAGATCCCACCCGATAGTAGCCTCATACTTACTATCGGGCTTGCTCTTTTACCGGACACGAATGGATAAAGTGACCAGCCCGGCCGCAGTACAGACAGAGTCCTTGGGATCTCCGCCTTTCCCTCTCCTCCCGGGAAAGCCGAGCTCTCCCTACCTGCATGGGCTCGTGGTCGGAAACAGGGCTGACCGCGCTCGCTCCACTGGGCTGGTGGTCCTCCACGCTGTGCTGGGGACGATTTGGACGTGTCAGTCCGGTCACACGATTCAGGCGAGCGTCCACTCTTAACGCCAGCTCCACCAGTCCATTAAGTGTCTCAGGGAGGTCCAAAACGTAGATTTCTCTAAGAACGCGGTCAGCCAGCCCATGCAGGAATCTGTCCCACTGCGCCTCCTCGTTCCAACAGCACTCTGCGGCCAGGGTGCGGAAACGGATGGAGTAATCCGACACCGAGCCTTCACCTTGACGCAGATCGGCGAGTAATCTGGCCACCTCCTTACCCGCCACTGCGCGATCGAAAACCCTCCTCATCTCCTCGGAGAGTGCCTTGAACGAGGTGCAGCAGTCGTCCTTATTCTCCCACACCGCCGTTCCCCAGAGAGATGCCTTTCCTGACAGCAGTGTCAGCACAAATGCCACCTTGGATGATTCACTCTGAAAGGTGCGCGGCTGTAAGGCAAAGTGCATGGAACATCTCGTAAGAAAAGCTCTGCAGAATTCAGGCTCACCAGAATACCCTTCCGGTGTGGGTAGACGGGGCTCAGGTAGATCCTCTGCCGCTGGTGCTGGTGGTGGGAGAACGGGCGGTGTGGGCGGCGCAGTGGGAGCTCGTAGATGTTGTAACTGTTGGGTGAGCTCGGACACCTGTGCCACGAGTGCTTGGACCGCACGACCTGTGTTAGATATGCTCTCCTCTTGTTGATCCATACGCGTGATGCTATGGGAGATGAATTCACTCAGACGAGCCTCGCTTGCTGCATCCATATTTGGTCAGATCGTTCTGTGAGGAAATCAGAACGGATACAGTTGCAAGTAAAAGGCGTTTATTGAGAGTCAGAAACGCACAAACACAGGTCGGGGAAACACACTCAGATGACGATTGTGGCACAGGGACTTCGATGGCCTCCGGTGGTGGTGAAGTGAAGCGTGCTCAGGAAACCAGGAACCAGTGGAACATCCAGACGAGGTGACGAACACAACGAATCCACATGACGAAATCCACAGCAGGGAAACAGAGAGCCACACGGGAACAGGACACGACACCGGGGAAACCACAACGATCTGACAACATGAGATGGGAATTACTGCACATATAAAGGGAACGGGGGATTGATCACAGCTGGCAACACTAATCACTACAATGAGTAACCACGCCCACATACAGACACACACACACACACACACACACATCAGAAATGAGACAGCCGATTCATGAACCGTGACAAGTTCATCATTAACTAACCACTTATAAATGACTTACAACTGAACGTTATTATAAAGTGTTACCCAATTAAATGAAAATCAATCAATTTTAATTATGCCCGATGTGTCAGTTCTTTTTCCTATAGATCAAGGTTTTTTCAAGGTTTTTTCAAAAGTCTTCCAATGCATTTTTTCGTTTTAAAAAAACTCCTTTGTTTCGGACGAAGTCCCTGATGTTTTGGATGTTTTGCACGCATAGCACTCCTTTAGAGAGATGCCCCTTGATTATGTGACTTTTAAAGTGCTTGAAAACTGCATCCACTTCTGGTTTCGCCCATGGCTTTTTCACATAGTTTGACCTGCTATGTGCTAAAAAGAAAAAATACAAATAAGATCAAAATATGTTGGTAATTATCCCTCCACCTCAAATTAGTTGCATTGTGATATTACAGTTTTGCTTAAATTCAAACAATTTATTCTAAAGGATCTTACAAATTCAGTTTATACCTTTGTTTGTTTTGTTTGTCGTAATCACAGTATGGTTAACTGCATTTGTTTCCATATATTCACCTGTAAAATAAGAATTTGGAGAGAAAAAAACAAACAGCTTATTGCATGCATTTCAAAATAATAGTTTAATGACCAGCCAAACAACCTCTTACATTACCATTTATAGGCAGCATGGAAATAACTGGTGTCTAACAAACCAAGACACCTTGTCATGCAAATTTAACATGACAAAGAACAAGATGTCTTGATCTTTTGAAATAAACATTTTAAAGAGCAGCAAGCTTTTGTATTTTTCTATTGAGATGTGTTTTTAAATAAACATTGCAAGCACATTTAATTTAATATCATTTCAGACTTTAACTTTCATTACACACCAGAAGTATCATCCAGATGTTCCTCATCTTCACTGTCACTTTCACTGTCATTGACTTCAGCAAATTCTAAATGAGGGGGACAAATGCCATAAAAAATATAATGGTTATAAAAACATAGGTCTGATTTACTAAATATAAAGTTTATTGTTACAAACACACCCACAAATTGTGTTCTGGGCTGAACAATATTTGCATGTAATTTTAACTGAAGTGCCCATATTATGCTCATTTACAAATTAGCTGCTAGAATACATTTAAATGATTTTAAGTTTAGTAACACATTATTTTTCTCATACTATACACCAGATGTTCCCAACCACATTCATGTAGCCCCCCAACACTGCACATTTTGTCTGACACAACCATTTCAGGTCTTGGAGCAGGATGGGCAAACTCTGTCCTGTCCTACAGAGCTTAATTTCAACCCTAAACAAACACAACTGAACAAACTAAATCAAGGTCTTCAGGATTAGCAGAAGGCTACAGCAGGGGTTAAAGTGAAAAAAAATCCTAAGCCTGAAAGTTTTTTTTGGGGGGGGGGGGCTTCATTGGCACCATTTATTTTCAAGCATGTTAATTGCATATTTTTATGAATGAAGACCAGTATCACTGATATAGCTACTTATGTCTCGATGAAAATTAATTTATTAATAAATTTGAAACATTTATTAGGCTTAAAAAAAATAACAACTTTTAATTTAAGTGAACTTAAAACAATCCTCACTTAAACCCATAATAAATGTAATATTTACCTGTACCTTACCTGTCTAACCGATGTGAATTATATAGAAATTAAATACGTTTATAAAACAGTCCGCACTGCATAAATTATAAATGAAAAATAGATTAATCCTTAAGCGTTGAGCAGTTAGTAATTTTCTCTGTTCCCATTGTTCTTTGGTTAACTTTACTAACAGAGAGAATTGCTGTCACTTTATACCACCGCTGCTGACAGGATCTCATTCTCTACTCTTTACTTCCATTTAAGTTTGTATTTGTTCTTGTGAAGATACTCGACAAAACTGACATTTTGGCATAAATGTGTGTGTTATGGTTCGTTCAAGCGCGAAAGAGAACTTGATGGCGCGCTGTCGACTGCGATACTGGCGCGCGTCTTTTCTTCTCGCGCATTGATAGTTTAAAACATTTGCGTGAAGGAGAGCATGATCATATAACCCAAAGGATGACAGAAAGAACGGACGCTGCGATAAATACGTTGACAACACTAACCTTAGGCTACTTGTCATACATTGCTGACAGAAAATGCTGCGGTTTAAAGTGGACTCGTTTTCATGGTAGGCCTACACATAATGTTTTTTTTTTTTTTTTTGTAAGCTACACAGAATATTTAATTAAATATTAAAATGAAATATTTAGCCAAGTCTGAAGTTACCAAGCAGCAGTGTATGTTAACGTTAGCTCAGTTATCAACAGGTGTAGACAGAAAATATGATTATCCTGACCTGAGCTAATTTACTGAATCAACCAACTCACATCTCCTTTCTTTCTTTTCATCCATGATGACATTAAAGGCCATCTTTCAATTTAATTTTATAACTTAATTTATACAGAATCTTGTATGAAAATGTCAATTCAAAAAGACATACATAAGAATACATATGTTTTATAAGACCCACGGGCAGAAATTAAGAAAAAAGTGTACCTATTCTAAGCTAGGCTTCAAAAAACCGCCCTTTTCCAGAGAACGCGTCATATGACGTAAGGACAGGCAAACAAAGGCGGGGGCGCTGCCCTGGACCCTGGTTCTCAGTGTGGGTTTACGTAGTCTGAGAGGTGGTAATAGAAAAGAGAGCTTGTCGTTATCGTTATTATATAGTACGTTTGAGTTGTCACAATGGTGAATTCTTGTGTTTGTTTTGGATGCAACAACTCCAACTTGTCTGGCCATCGGGTCCACCGATTTCCAAACAAGAAACACAAAGATTTCCGTGCTTGGATACGTTTCGTCCAGGCAAAGAGAGGCAATTTCGCTGCCTCCTCGGTGACAAGACACACGGTGGTATGCGAAAAACACTTCACACCGGACAACTACAACCAAGGAGATCTTATGGAATTTCGACGAAGAGAGTGGGTTAGGCTGGCAAATGGAGCTGTCCCATCGGTGCATGCAAGTCCACCAGCAAAATCTGGCGGGAGTGAAGAGTCCGTTAGCACTAGCAGAGAATCTGCGCGCCGAAAACGGGAGCTTTGCACAGTAAGTCTTATAATACTTTATACAAATTGTTGCATCGAAATGTAGCTCTGCATGTAATTTCTGCAAATGTATTTTTCTTGATGTTATAATGGATTAGTCTTGGCATGACTTAGTTTGAGAAGTTAACGTTAGCACCATGAAGGCACGAAAGCCCGCCTAGCTGTTAACGTTAGCTTACTCCTGTTACACCCCGTGAGGCTGCACATGAGCCTCCTGACACTTATTTTATTGAACTAATAAGACAGGCTTCCAGACTGCGACCATTTTCTGAGAATGTGGGAGTCAAAATTTTATGTGGTCACATTTGTGCGAGTGCATGCAGGTTCATGTAACGTTAGCCTACTACTCGGTTAAATTCACGCATAAATTTTCCTGCATTGAACTTGGTTTAGCGCCCGCCAAAGTGAATTTTTGTCCCGCCAAAGCTTTATTTGATCGGTGAGTAATAGATGAACTGCTGCGCTTGTGACAGTGTGCATGTTTCGAGCAGAGAGAGAGAGAGCCCCTGTCGCGCGCGCGCACTCTGTAAACAAGACTTCACCATCTCCAAAACGCGAATGGGGTATTTTCATGAAAGGACTACATTTTTTTAAAGTTTAAAGTTGTGATTTTGTTTTCAGATTTTGGGAGAGAGTGCTGCCAGCAAAGACGGGGCGGGTGCAACTGCCACTTCAGATCCTGAAGATGATGTAGATGGAGACATCTCTACAACGGACCCTGAGCCAGTAGTGGTCCATCGTGGATCACAGTGCAACATAAGATGTTTACATCGTTCATTAGGTAGTTAGCTTATATCTAGCATTCACCATACATGCCATATACAATCACAAATAAGGATTACATGTCAAAATTTTTCATGATCTCCATGGTTACTATTTTGTAATTTACACTTTTCAGACAGTAAACATTAAAAATTATGAACTTCATAATGTTAGAAAAATATATTTTGTACTGGGATGCATTAGATTAGTGCATGTGTTGTTGCCAATGAATGTACAATGGTGAACAATTATTAAGATGAATCTCTTTCATCTAAGCTGTTCAGGTAAAGCCTCAGATGGTGGATGTGGGGACTCAAACCGAAAGGTTTGAGCATCGCAGATCAACTCCACTGGCCAGTCCTGAACAAAGTGATGATGAATGGTCATTTTCTGATATCATCAACCATTCTGGTGATATGTCATGGAGTCCCGGGGAGGAGATGTTGAGCGAGTCCTCTGAGGAGGAACCAGAAGAGCTGGAATCTCTCAGTGACCCAAAGTAAAAACCTTTTTATTAATGGAAAATGTCTGATTGTGTATCAAAAAATGTCATAGTCAGAATTAATGTGTTTTTTCCTTTTCTTGTTTTCAGTGCTGTTGACAAGTTCATTGTTTGCCAGAGGCAGTTGCTGTCTTTGTTCACGGTTTGTCCTGCATGCTGTGGGGAAACCCAGGGACACATAATGCACCCGGAAGGAACCTTCATAAAAGTCAAGCAGGTAATGTCTTATTTGTCAACTGTCTGTGAGGAGCTGAATTATAGTCTGTGAATGTACAGTATGTATATTCATTATTTGTGTCTTAACTATACAGGTATTTCACTGCCATATCTTAAAGCTGCTTGAGTCTTGAATCTTCTCTCATCTTTCAGGCCTGCGGAACTTGTGGTTATGAGCGTTACTGGCAAAACCAAGAGAAGGTGCATCGAAACATGCCTGCCTGCAACCTTTTACTCAGCGGTGCCATCCACTTCTCAGGTTGCATGGCTACTCAGACAATCAGGATGCTGAAGCTGTTTGGACTGCAGTGCATAAGTCCCGGCACTTTTTTCCGCCATCAGCGCTATTACACTATCCCTACCATCGTGCAGGCCTGGAGGAATGAGCAGAGGGGGATCATCAGGGAGTTGAAGGAGACTGGGGGTGGATTGATCCTGTCTGGTGACTGCAGGTAGAATGGTCAAGCTCACGTCACTGATGTAGAACAGGTCAGTGTGTTTTTGCATTAACCTCTAAATGTAAATGTTTTTGACGTTCTTAGATCAGATTCTCCTGGACACTGTGCCAAATATGGTAGCTACTCCTTGATTGAGGATCGAATTAACAAAGTTTTGGATGTTCAACTTGTCCAAGTAAGTTGATGTCACATAAAAATCTTGCGTCTGATTTAGTTACTGATATTACTGTTACTGTTCAGTAATAATCCGTTGGTTTTACAGAGCTCAGAAGTCCCAAGCAGCTCTTGGTGTGAGCTAGAGGGTCTAAAGCGGAGTATGCAGTTCCTGATGGACCAAGACATGCAAGTGTCTGCTCTGATAACAGACAGAAATCGGCAGGTAATGATGCTAGGAGAGATCTAAAGCTGAACAGCATTGACATGCACAGTATCACTCAAAATAAGTTCTAAATTCTATAAAATCAATTTGTGTCTTATTTGTTTTAGGTGGCCAAGTGGGTACGTGAGAAAATGTGTTCAGAAGGAACAAGGCATTTCTTTGATGTCTGGCATATTGGGAAAAGTATGTATTGTGATGTTGGTAGTTCTATATAATAGACTTGTTTTTTGTAGTTAAATTCACTTTCCTAATAATTAGTTTGCTCTGCTCTGTTTGTCTGCTCTGGAACAGGCGTACAGAAAGCACTGGATGCTGCTGCAAAAGAGAGGGACTGTGAGGATCTGAAGCTGTGGAGGCCAGCCATTATCAACCATCTGTACTGGACCGCAGCTTCCACTCCTACAGGAGATCCAGATGAGATGCAGGCAAAATGGCAGAGTATGATAAATCATGTACAGGACATACATGAACACAGCACTCCTGCATTTACCAGCTGCGCACATCCACCGTTGGAAGGAGAGGCAAGAAACAAGGAGTGGCTGGAACCAGGTACAACATAGTAGCCTATGTTAAAAGATGTCAAATGTTTAGTTTGTCAAGTTTAGTTTGGTTTTATCAATACGTAACCCCATGTGTACTAATAATTACTTGTGTTATGAAATGCGACAGACTATATGACATAATATGTTTTATTTAGGATCACCAGCAGCCACTAAACTGGAGAGTGTAGCTGCCAGGAAAGCACTGGTAAAGGATATTCGACAATTGTCACCTCAGCATCAGACATTCTCCCTGGAGGCCTACCATTCCCTCATTCTGCACTTTGCGCCCAAACACACTGGCTTTTCTTTTCTTGGGATGTACAGCAGGTAGTGTTATCACTCAAAAGTATCAATACTAATAAAATTAGGCATTTATTTTCAGTTTCAGGATATTGCAATACTTTTGTAGCAGGATGATGACAGAATGAATATGGCTAAAAACTAATGCAGTCTTGTATAGCAGACCAAAATGTTATTGATTGATAACTGCATTACATATTATTTGCAACAACAAAAAAAATTGCAAAGATGAGTCATTGTCTTAGACCCATTTGAACTGAAAACATTAATGTCATGTATTTCTGTTGCATTTCACTGCATTGGGTTAGCTTTGGAGACCTAATGTTCTATCTACTTATCTCCTACAGACTTCTCTTGGCGGCCCTACATTACAATAGTAATGGCAACAGAGATGTAGCTCGAACCAGTGAGGGTGAGGCACGCTACGCCGTTCGCTACCCACGGTTTCGGAAAGGTGGCTGGGTAGTCCACCCCATCAAGGAGAAACCATCTTACGGTTAGTAGATTCACTTAGTTTTTCAATATCTTTTTTATGTGGGTCAACCATGTTTCTAAATGTGTTCTAAACATTTCTCTCCTCAAGGATACGCAACAAATCTTATGGTCTCTCTGGTAGAGGAATACTCAAAGTCACCACAGGCCCTACAAGAAAGCAGTGCTGTCTTGTCCTCTGCTGCCCCGCCCCCCCTCACCACTTCCCTCCAGAAGGTTGCCAAGGATGAGGCAGTCAGCCTCCATCTCGCACAACACTCACGCTTTAACATCTAATAAAAGATCAATTTTACCAGTTGAGTTTGTTTCACTATGGATTTATTAATCATCTTCCAAGCGGGGCCACTGGAAACCTTTGTATGTTTGTCCCTCCTCTGCAAACTGCCTCCTTATTGCTGACACAACACACGAAGGTATGGCTTTCCTAATGTCCCTGCCTAGTATTCCGTACGCCCAGCGGACAACCTGCCTGTATGCTGTGTATCGGAACTGCCTGTGGTGGAGATTGGGACATAATTACATTTTGATCATACCATGGTTTCATAATAAACAATTCCAATGGTAAATATTGCATGTCCTGTTGGCTGATATTCTACTGTACTACACAACACCAAAATTGTTTTTATAGTAAGTATATGGAAACCACTGAGTTTAAAAACCTGCTTAACAGGATTTACTATTTTGGTGTAGAAAAGCTGGTTCTTTAAATTGCAGTGTGAAATAATTTTTGCTCAAAACATACTCTGGTCTGCTGGCTTGGAGAGGGCCATGCTCCTGTCTGAAGTTCATGTATGCTATCTGCAGCACAAAAGGATTCAGACAGGATGCTTCAAACCCTGGATGGAGTGTGAGGCAGGTAATGTCTTCTGGGGGATCTAGGGTTTGGACAAGGGTCCAATAGGCGTCGACCTCCCTACAGCACACACTCTCCACTGCTGATGGCATAGCCTCACATCTACCACACAAGCACCTGTTAAACAAAATGTGCTAAGATAAACTCACTCTCCTTCCCTCCTTGTAGCTCTAGTGGTTAGTGTAAGACCTTGTAAGAAACGACATGTAGACTACCTACTTACTTCCTAAAGCTTATGTAAATATGCACTGTAAAAAGACGACCCCCCCCCACACACACACACATTTATGCACAGTATAGGCTGTCAATTAGATGCATTTATCTGCATGCCTTACACCCAGTATCCCTCCACGTGACAATAAAATATCCTTGTAACAATGACTATATTTACATGAACAGCATATTCCCGTCCTAACCGGAACACTAACTGCTTTCATACATGTACTCCGCAGTACATGTGAGCTCATTTACATAATGTCCGTCGGAAATACTAGGAGGGGAGTAGTATAACAGCCGGCTAAGTTCGGAATTCCAGCTGGCCGGTTATGTTGTTCAGATATACGGCCCAAACGCTTGACATCTGCAGAAGCAGAACATGCGGACACCTAGGTCTGAAAGCAGCTACTGATTAAAAAAATCAGCTAGCAATTTCTACAAAATTTCACGATAAACTATGTTGTGCAGAAATGCACAGCTTTTCCATCCCTGTCCAGACTAGCTGACCGTCACAGATGTAAGCTAACATTATAGCCTACAGCATTCATTAGAATCTGGGATCTAAACTCAACATTTTAAGACACATGTTGCATATGGTGACAATCTACATGGATGCTTGAAAAACAACAAAGTCGACAGCAATATTGCAAAATATGATTTATTAAAGATGCAATGTGATAAACATGGAGACAACGTTAGCCACAATTAGCTATAGCCTGTGGTCACTCACCAAGACACCTGCCCAATTCTCCACCGATTCTCCTCACACCACAACTCTATCTCTCTCCTCTGTCCATTTACCCTTCCCCTTAACTCTGCCTGACCCCTCTCTTGCCTAGGTGGCTCATAATTATACGGCAATGGCCCATCGTAAGAGTTTACATTAACCCCTACTGCAACCTCTTCACTGTCTGACTCCATTACGAAGAGATGAGATTTACCGGCCGTTGCTTCACTTCCGATCAGAACGTTTTTGACAGCGGAAGTAATTTTACTCACACTTTCTTTTTAAAAACTTTTTTCATGCACATTTATGATTAATTTCTTCACGCAAATCGAGTTCCTACACTATTTATCTACACGTTCATTCACAGGGATCTTCAACTTGAAAGATGGCCTTTAAAGTCACCTGTTGTTGTTTCTGGCGTTTCATCGCTGTCTGTGCCGCAACCGCTACTTGCTCATTAGAACATTCAGTGAGCTATTTTACACAGGCTCGGTCCTGCTCCTCCGCGGCAATGACGGCGTGCGGTTAAACATCATAACAAACGAATTTGAGTGGGGGTGGGGGGGACAACGGGATTTTGGAAAGTGTCCCCGTAGGAAATTACGCCCGTGGGTAGGACATCATCCCCACGCTTCATGAACTAGCGCTCCTTTCACCGACAACGCTAACGTGACGTATAAATCTCAACCACACTGTGTTGCCAGGCCCCGCCCTGCTCTGCTTCTGATAGGCTTGTAACGTTAGTAGAGCTGCGTTCCTTTCATATGATTGGTAGGTGAAATCAATTGACTCGAAAATATTAAACCGCATCAGAGAATGTCTAATATGGCGAGAAGTTTCACTCTCAGTACACTTCCGGCTTCTGAACTGGTTGCAGTTCCTCTCTGATTCCATATGAGGGCGCTCACAGGACGAGTGCAGAATGAATGGAGGTCTATGGCGCTATACCAATAAAAATCCACTTTTCTCAGGATCTAATTTTTTTTCTAGTAATTTGAATGTTGTATTCGAAAGGAAATGCAAATAAATTACACATTGCTGGGTGTTAGATTTTTTAGAGTCACTTATTTGCTTTAAAAAGTCTTTTAAAGTGTCAATGACGTCATACACATGTACGACCAGAGATACGGCTTTACGGCAATCCTTCAGTCACACTGGTGCTTTCGCGCTCTGCACTTTCTTTTCTCTCGAGGCATCGACAACACAGCTGACACAGGTAAACACACGTGCTAGAAGAGTTTTTGTTTTGTTTGTTTCTGGTCCCGCTTCGGATGACACGATGCCATCAAGCGGGATCTCTGGTCGTAATCAGTCCTTCACTGACCAATCAGCGTTCATTAGCAGAATGCTAGCGTGTTATGGACAGCAACAACTCAACCTGTAAGAAATCAAAAGGACATAAGTACTCGTTCATTCAACTTTCAACCTATAACCCATGTTGAACTTGCAAAATCTACAATCAGATCTGAGATTTCTCAACGGCAATCGGGTGAAAGAGACAAATTTAGCCGTCTAGCCCCATTGACTCCCATTCATTTTGCACTCATGGCGATCGCCCCCAGTGGAACTCTGGTGGTACTACAACCAAAATTCGGTACAACAGGGCTTAATAGGGAGTGGGCAGGCTCTCCGTAGACGGGCTCTGACCGCATGCAAGTTCCAAAAATTATTATAAATTTTTTTCCTCACGGCCACACGCCGGAGATCCGGCACGGTGCCGGAATACTTTAAGCCCTGCTACAGCCAGATGAGATAATGTATATCAGGGTTGGAGCTAAACTCTGCCGGACAGTGGCCCTTCAGGACTGAGGCTGTTTCTCAATATGCGTTATTGTTTCAAGCTCAAGGGTTTATCTCTTGCAAGTGAAGAAATTAGGACAAAAGTATTGTAATTTCCCTATACTGTAGTGTAATTAAAATATATGAATTCATTTTCATTTATTTTACAGTGCATTTGTTTTACAATATATTGATATTACTGTTATAGGATTAATTACATAAATTTTACAATTTTACAATTGTTTACAATGTCTGGCTCCGCCCCTGTTCTGGGCTCATCTGCTCACCTGTAAAAGCATTTTAATATCAATGTTTTAATACATTAAGCCACTTTAAGGGTGGGTTGCAATAATGAAATACTGGATCTTAAGTGCCCAAAACTTGTATCTTGTTCATATACTTTTGTTTTTAAGACGGAAAATTGACAGGCTTGTGCTGCAGTTCTATGGCTTTTTGCCCTCCAGGGCTCCGCGACATTAATGTGACTGAAAACTATGAATATGTTTATCAGTCATGAATTTGAGTCCATAAATAGCATATTGCATGTAAAAAAAAAAAAAAAAAAAAAAAAGATTCCGAAATGAATATATAACCTTGTACAAAAATATCATATGAAAAGTTAATGCAGTATTTAAAAATGTTTTACAGGACATGACTGCACAACAAATGTTGTAGATACAGTGACCCTTTTTTTTGTCTGTAAAAAAAAAACTTTTTTTTAACATCGCATCATTTTACATAATCAAAGTTGTTTGCCGGGTTCTGCGTTCAGACTAAGTGCAGAGTAGGCTGGTATTCAGGAGGAGCGGTTGTGATTCTGAATGCATTCACTGTGTATTCAGCATATGCTGGTTAGGTATGTTTTGAAGCATAGCAGCTGGTTTGAGCTGGTTTAATACTAGTATTCTATCGGTCTGGTGAAATGGCTCTAAGCTGTTCACCCTCTGGGGATTTGCTGGATTTTCTTCACATAGCAGCAAAGTAGACTTAAAATACTCACTGGAATAGTCATTTATGGTCATAAAGATAAAAGCAATACATCATTTGAAACTGTTAAATGATATTATATAGAATTATAAGCAACTGATAAAAGCACAATGTCAAGGAATGTCAGAACTTCTCCAGGGCACTAAACCCCCCTCAGACCCCATAGAGCTAACTATTGTTTTAAGTCAGTTTCTCAAATCCAGCCCTGGAGGCTCACTGCCCTGCAGATATCAGCTCCAGCCTTAAAGGGATAGTTCACTCAAAAATTAAAAAATCTATTTATTTCTACTGAACATAGAAGATATTTTGAAGAATGTGGTTTCCAAACAGGGAAGCCATTGACTTTCATAGTATTTAAAACAATGATTAATTATCCCTTTAATGAAAGACACCTGAGAGAATGCTAATTAATTTCTTTACAGTTACTGGAAAAGTGCATGTGAGTTTGGTCAGGGTTTTAACTAAACTCTGCAGAACCCTGCACTAAGGTATCATGAACACTGATACCATGAATGTCTGTAAAGGTGCTTTGAAACATGTATTGTAAAAAGTGCTATACAAATAACATTGATTTGACATGCTTAAATATAAAAATAAAAAAAAAAATACCTTGAATTTCATCGAGAGATTTTCCCTGAAGGTCTGCAACAGTTCCTTTTTCCAATGCTAAAAGAATTTTGGAAATTTTTGCGACCTGAACTGTTGCATCAGGCAGTCTGTAGTAATCTCTGTGAACCCTTATATCATGGCCATAGACTGTAAAAAATATGGACAAAGCGTCTGTGAAGTCACCCATAGACTTTCTGAAGAACGGGTTTGAAGCCGTTTATGGGGGGTATGGGCGGCGCCATCTTGGAAAATCTTGGGAAATCCTAACCCCGCCCACCTTCTAACGCAGCGCACGTCACTCAGCTCGCTCTGTTACTCCGGTTATCTCTGTGTATATTTCAGGCAACGAAATATGTTATAAAACACCATACTAACTCTTTTCGTTTTCATTTAATATGACTTTAATTGTACTTTTTTAAAGGTTTGAGTCCAGAAGATGGACAAGAGGTCACAGAAGGTAATGAAGCAGAAAGGCAGGACTTGAACGAGACTGTAGAAGAGGACATTATACTGGAAAACAATGTAGTAGTGGAAAGACTGGAGGATGAAGAGCAGATCGAAGAACAACAGATAGAAAGTGGGGAGGAAGATCCAGAGAGGCCTGTTGAGGAACAGAGATTCAAAAGTCCAGAAAATGAACAAGAGGACACAGAGGGTGATAGGACAGAGAGTCAGGACTTAGAAGAGGCTGTAGAAGATGAAGAGGACATTTTATCAGAGAAAAATGTAGAAGTGAGGATGAAGGAAAGATCGGAGGATAAAGAGCAAATTAAAGAACAACAGACAGAAAGTGGAGGGGGAGAACCAGAGAGACCTGTTGAGGAAGGAGACATGAAAGTGACAAAAAAGACTAAACAGGCAAAGGAGATGAAGAAACAGGCAAAGAAAAGAATGAGTAGTGCACTAAAGATGAATGAAATGGAAGAGGGAGTCGTATTAAAACCAGAATGGTGAGTAGAAGAAGATGGGCTGGAGCAAAGACTCTAGATATATGAAAACATTACACTCCTATTACTCATTAATATCGCCCAACATGGCAAATTAATCCAACCTTCTAAATAAAAGAGCAAATTGTTGATTAGAAAAGTTAACACGTCATCCCAACTGCTGTTAGAAGCTCCGGTTGCTATAGAAATAGACAGTATTCGGAGATTCGTGTGTATGAATGCTCATGTGCTGCTCCAGCCTGAAAATGTTTATACATGTATACTTTAGGGAAAAAAAATTATGAGACTGTTGTTGTCAGATTTTATTGGTGATTTCCAATCTGAAATTTAATCTTAAATGTAATAATTTAACAGTTTTGGAGAATTTGATGTTTTCCCATTCAGAGAGATAGGAGCTGCACTTAGATGCCCAAGAGTCATTTCAAAGATGAGCGCAGAGTGAAATGACTTTGGGTAAAGCCAGTACAATGAGCAAGGAACAATGTGAACTTGAACTAAGGCTATATATATATATTTTTTTTTTTTTTTTACTTCACAGCAAAACAACTGTCAACATGGCAGCAAAGAGAAAGCGGCAAATAAATACAGACACAGGTATAAAATGTTATACAATACAGTTAGTTCTTTGCATTGCTAGTCTATTACACATGGTCAGTCATCCATTTGGAAAGTTCTCATAATATTGATGTTTAAAATTGTTTCAATGCTGTTTAGATTTTTAGATGTTTCAAAATTGTTTTGCATTTTAACTTTTAGACATTCTCTGTTCAAGTTAAGTAATTCATTCATTTCTAACCAAATTTTACATTTGTACAGAATGTCCATTCCATGCGTCTCTGGACGTATTTCCAGTGGAATTTGTATCCAAGACGCGTCTCAGAAAGGTAGGCATTGCTCTGTATCTTCAATCTGTTAATGTTGTGTGTTCCATAATACCGGTGACGTTTTCATGTAAAGATAATTTATTTAAATAATTTATTAAATTAAGTAATTAATTTATGTTTTTGCTCAAATGAATGGATCAGTATCCCAAAATATTTAGCTCTGTTGTAATGTTAAGAACTCCACATTCACTATATGCTAATGTGTAGGGTACTTTATTGCAAAAAATAAACATCTGGAATGGAATTCATATTTGCTTACTGATTACAGTATGAGTACAGGCAGTGGAAAAGAGCATAAGGTAGAATATCACAAACCAATACACAAACAGTTATTAATAAGGTGAAGAATTGTAAATTCATATTTTATTATAAAATATTCTGTACAGTACTACAGTGTTGGCTTCTACAGTGTAGTATGAATATAACATATAATCTAACTATATAACATGTAAAGGTCAGGTGTATTTTTCCATTGCTTTTGAATGTTAACAGCAGTTGTTGAAGTTGCTCTTCAGTCTGTTAGGCTTTGCTTGAGTGGCATTTATGGGTCAGTTTTGGTTAAGATCATAAGAATTCTAAATGATGAATTGGAATTCAAATTTCAGATTGCATACTTTGATGACAAAACCTGCTGTAGTGTGTTTTTGCAAGTGTGGGTATGTTGGAGCTTTGTTTGTGGAGCAAGGTCTTTAATTGGTCGTGAAAGCTGTCTGTAAAGGTTAGGGGTTAGTTTCTGTAGTAGCATCCACCTTTTGTTATGTACATAACTCCGACCTGCAGCTGTACCACAGTAATGCCACATGTGCTTTGTTAAAGGTTTTTGATGAGTGACATTAAATGCTTTAAAAATTAAGTGATGTACTATAAGTGATGTAATGATATGTAAAGACTGAAATGTAATGATGATTTGTTTTGTAATTGGCTCTTTATTTTTTACCTAATTCACAGGGACGTAAAGAGGTGTTGATGCATTGGTTGCCTTGTCCATCCTGGTAAGAATAAGTAAACCTACATGGCAACTTAATTCACCTCTGTAAATTTCTCATTTATTGATTGTTGTTTTTACTTTTTTCCAGTAAGAAGACATGGCCACCCACCTGGCAGCCTGAAGATCATGTTCAAATTACTCTCAATCAATGTTAATTACATTACCGGTACATGAAGACAGTTTTTTGTTTGTTTGTTTTTGAACCACAGTGTCTGTTATAGTGGACAAATAAAGGTTTGTGTTTTCACAATGTCCAATTACATTTTTTGACCGTTTTTGTGCCTGAAATATCCAGGAGCTTATCCCAGCTACCACAAGTCAAAGGTAGAAAATCACCCTGAACAGATGACCAGTCTGTCACAGAGATGACACATACAATATAGCCTGTAGTTCTTGATTAACTATACCTGCATGTTTTTGGAGTGCGGAGGACACTGGTGCACCCAGGAAAGCCACAACATTGGGGAAACTATCAGGAAGGGCTCAAGGAAATATGAAGTAATTTGTAGTCTTACATAATAATTTTTGAATGTAAGCTCATTGTGTGTGTACAGTATAATATATATATATATATATATATATATATATATATATATATATATATATATATATATATATATACTTGTCTATCAGTAAATATGTGGATTTGAACAACCATATTCTCTCTAGACTGGAGGCTAGATGTACAAGGTATATTATATTGTCATATATTAGCACATAGACACAGATTGCGATTGAGTCTAGAGAAAGTGAAGTATCACTACTGCATTAATGCATAAGAATATTTGGTAAATACCATAGTAGAATTATCAAATATTTACCCTTGTATAGTCAAACAATGCTTTTAATAATATAAAACAGAGAGGTTTTTCAAATAATAGTTCTTACACATCCCTTCTGATAAAATTAAATTGGATGACCAAAAGTTATAGTTAATGTATTGTTAAGATGAGAGAAATTGAGGAAAAAACTGTTTTGTAAAAAAATGCAGGAAACACAGAAGTGATTAAATGTATACCTTTAATTTACTATAGATACACTAAATGTTATAGAAGCACTTCATTTGAGTAGCTGCACTTTGGTCAAGAAATACTGCAATGCTTTAATAATTATCCGACTATTTTTTTGTAAGCAAAGGAAGAAAAAGTTTCACTGTAATCAACAAATCCTCTGCGGCATCAGGTTAACCCCAAAATGCAATGTCGTTTTAGTTTGATATTTAATGGGGGCAAATAAATGATTAAATTATAATCTGTTCATTCACCACAAGAACCTGGAAGATTCTGTCATAAATGACCATATATGGACAAGTAAGTGTGATGCATCTGCTCAATTGGGTTCTCATTGGCTCTGACCTTCCCTTGGCACCCGCAGGATTCGCTGTGGTTGGACAATCTTTTAGCCCATATTAAAAACCGTTTAATGTTGCAAAGTACGTGTTGCTGTTATTATTATGTAAGTAATGCATTCAGTTAACAAAGCGGTGTTGCTATGTTGTGAGAAATTACCCCTTTACTGAGATCCTAACCCTAACCCTAGCATAACTTCCCTCAGGGTAGAAGGGCAGTAAAACATACACAGATCAGATGTATTTGCATCATGGACAACAAAATCTGTTGAGTCACATTTATATTGTCTTTTCAACAACTTGCCATTATGTAAGTTGTTGCAAGTTTATAAACATTGATAAAATGGGCCACTTTCTGGGTGAATTTGTACATGTTGTTGGTTACTGTTTTAATTGTTTTCTCAAAATTGCAACATTGAATATCTAATCGACTCCTGGTGGAAACAGTATTATTTGATTATCATTTACTGAGTCATTTAACTATGCATTACTGTCTTTTGGGCTTTTGTATTTTAAACACATTAAAAAGTACAAATTCAAGTCATTTCAAATTTACATGCAATGCAGGGTTTCCCCCAAAATTTTGTCAGATGAACCTCTTTTACATAATATATTTACTAGAAGTAAGCCCCGAGATTTCTAGTTACTAATTTAGGTCAATAATAAAATTAAGTCATGTTGTTGATAAAGAATCATGTTGTTATGTTATTGATGAAGAATGTAATATATTTTATTTTATCTTTGTATTTTTATATCAATAATGTACAAGATTATTCTATCGAAATCAATGTGATAAATGAGTTGGGTCAAAAGTAATCAAAACGTAGTCAATTAAATTACCTTAAATGTGCATTGTAATGGATTATGTAAAAAAAACAAAAACAATTTGTCATGTTATTTCAAATCAGTAACCACCTACAATTTGTTACTACAAAATGTTATAGTATTTATCAGAACAGTATGTATTACAGTTTTTCTCGATTGTTTACACACATTTTCTGGTACTTGAGACACAATGACCACAACATGTAACTCATTCACCACCCCCCTGAGCCAATTCTGCTGAACTACAAGCACAATTCTTGCTTTACACTCAAATTGCAGTTCTAAAACTGCAAATTGCAGTTCTTTTTTCAAAACACTACACACAATTCTCTGCTTTTGGCACAATTTTCATGCAGAAAATCTCTTGTTTTCACAAGGAACACACTGCCATTCAAATATGCACACTGACTCTTCACATGGGCAAACACCCGTCACACAGTTTTACAATTAGCAGTCAGAGCTTTAGCATAAAAGGGCAAAAGGTCAGCTCTTCAATGGGGCAATGGATGCCAACATTGGATTTTTTTTTTATTATTGTAACTGTATACAGTAAATTCTTCTGTTGTTTTGTATGTAGACCACTGTATGTCCTACTTTGTGTTGGTTGGGATGTACACTGTGTACATTGTTTTTGTGGGAAAAATAAAATATATTTGTTACCGTGTATTTGTGTGTTCTGAGTATAAAAACAATATTCTCAGATATTTTACAACACACTTATGTATGTACTGTCTGTAGTAAGTGTAACACTGAACAAAAAAAGGCCTAAATCATTATGATGAATGGAGAAGAAGTGTTTTCCATTCATCATAGTGTTTTACACTGAGCACATCAGTGTTCAACTGGTTCTTATAAATGTCTATTCATATTATGGTTTGTGTGTGTCATTTGAAAACAAAATACCATTTTGAGAAGAAATAGCATTGTTTTGAATGTAAAGTTTCATTTTGCAGGAGAATTGAGGGGTTTTGCCCATTGTGTGTGTGTTTTTTGATTTGTGTGTAGAGTTCTGAGAATATGAGGCATGCTTTTGTAACCGATGTTAGGGCCGAGGGACAATTACCACACTCCGGAGGAGCAGACACCAGAGGCGGACAACAGAATGACTTTGGAAGGTAAGTTTTTCTTTTTATTAATTTAAAACAATAAAAGCAGTGCTGAGAATGTTCGGGGCTGGAACCTGGTTTGGGAAGAGGATATTCCTCTTCTCTCTGGCTCGTAGGTGGGACAATGGCTTCTTCTCGTCTTTTCGACTCGTCAGAAAAGTGCTTGTGGGACAGACAGTAATTTCTTCTCGTTTCTCCGACTCGTCAGAATGTGCTTATAGGACGGACAGAGGCTTCTTCTCGCCTTCAGCTTTCCCCCACAGACAGAGCAGGTAAGTATTCGGCTCGTGAAGATGTTCTTAGGGCAGCCGATCGAATGACAGCAACTTCCTCACCTCTTCTCTTCGGAGGGACAGACAGTGACGGTGCTCAGACTCAGCTTGGGGACGCGTTCATGGAACAGCCGATCGAATGACGCAACTTCCTCACCTCTTCGGAGGGACAGACAGTGACGGTGCTCAGACTCGGCTTGGGGACGTGTTCATGGAACAGCCGATCGAATGACAGCAGCTTCCTCACCTCTTCTCTTCGGAGGGACAGACAGTGACGGTGCTCAGACTCAGCTTGGGGACGTGTTCATGGAACAGCCGATCGAATGACGCAACTTCCTCACCTCTTCGGAGGGACAGACAGTGACGGTGCTCAGACTCGGCTTGGGGACGTGTTCATGGAACAGCCGATCGAATGACAGCAACTTCCTCACCTCTTCGGAGGGACAGACAGTGACGGTGCTCAGACTCGGCTTGGGGACGTGTTCATGGAACAGCCGATCGAATGACAGCAGCTTCCTCACCTCTTCGGAGGGACAGACAGTGACGGTGCTCAGACTCGGCTTGGGGACGTGTTCATGGAACAGCCGATCGAATGACAGCAGCTTCCTCACCTCTTCGGAGGGACAGACAGTGACGGTGCTCAGACTCGGCTTGGGGACGTGTTCGTGGAACAGCCGATCGAATGACAGCAACTTCCTCACCTCTTCGGAGGGACAGACAGTGACGGTGCTCAGACTCGGCTTGGGGACGTGTTCATGGAACAGCCGATCGAATGACAGCAGCTTCCTCACCTCTTCGGAGGGACAGACAGTGACGGTGCTCAGACTCGGCTTGGGGACGTGTTCATGGAACAGCCGATCGAATGACAGCAGCTTCCTCACCTCTTCTGAGGGACAGACAGTGACGGTGCTCAGATAATAACAAGTGAGACAGGACTGTGGTAATTTACCCGCCTTTGCTCTCGTTCCGTGCGCAGCAGAGCGGCGTCGTTAGGAGAGTTTGTGAGACTGGACTTTCATGGACGTGAGAGACAGTGCTCGTGGAGTGTGGTACTCGGGGTGCGTTGAGCTCTTTCCCTCCACACCATACACTCGAGTGGGAACCTGGACACAGCTTTAGACAGATCAATTTGAAGAAATCTTCACAGTCATAAGTCAATATTCATCCATCAAAGTTTCAGAGGAATCGCAGTCGTTTGATCTCACCACACTTGTGCATAAATCACTCTTGTAAATCTTCACACGTGTACACTTCACTCTTTCAGACACTGCAAAAACTCACTTCATCTCCACAGTGATTAATCGACTCGTTTCTCTTCTCTCTGTAGGGTGGATGACTCGAGGAATAATGTTTTCAGAAGATCAGCATGAACACATCAGCGATCCTCCCAGCTGTCCCCGTTACTACGCTTCGTTCTGTCAACAAAATCACACACACTGCCCGCAAACAAAGGTTAGTTGCACACTGGTGATGGTCAATCTTCAAATGCGGTCTTCTCAACGGGTAATCAAATGAAGAGTGCACTTAACTTTTCCTGCAGTGGTTTCCTCTCTCACTTCTGCCAGTCACTCTCCTTTTTGTTTTCCTTCTGTATAACTTTCTCACTTACTTCATCGCGTTGCTGTTCGGGGTTTCTTCAGAAAAACTCACCAAATGAGCATGCCTCGGGGATTCTCACAGTAGAACTCCGATCCGACATTAAACCTTCAGCCTTTTTATTTCACCGCCGCTGTCAGAACACACACTGCTGCCTGCCCAACTCCCCACACTGCTCAAACACTCCGTTTTTATGCTCCTTTTCCTGAGCACATGCTTCAATGAAGCGCAGCTGATTTGATTCAGCTGGCTCTCGTTATGGCCAACACTCAACAGAGCCAGAATTAGAACCAATGAGGAATCTTTTTGGATTTGCCAGGTTTTCACCCGGTGACACCTTCAGAAAATGTGTGTAAACAATCGAGAAAAACTACTGCAGAATTATCTGCAAACCACATAAGACCTGCGTGAACAGAGATAAATAAAGGAGATAAAAAGACAAGACTATTTTTGTTGATCACTGTACAAGTATTTTATTTTGCTTACAGTAGGGAAAAAAAACATTTGTTAGGTGAAAACTGTCTGTCTCTCTGTGTGTGTGTGTGTGTGGTGTGGTGTGGTGTGTGTGGTGTTTGTGTGTGTGTGTGTGTGTGTGTGGTGTGTGTGTGTGTGTGTGTGGTGTGGTGTGTGTGTGGTGTGGTGTGGTGTGGTGTGTGTGTGTGTGTGTGTGTGTGTGTGTGTGTGTGTGTGTGGAGTGGTGTGTGGTGTGGTGTGTGTGTGGTGTGTGTGTGTGTGTGTGTGGTGTGTGTGTGTGTGTGTGTGTGTGTGTGTGTGTGTGTGTGTGTGTGTGTGGTGTGGTGTGTGTGTGTGTGTGTGTGTGTGTGGTGTGTGTGTGTGTGTGTGTGTGTGTGTGTGTGTGGTGTGTACACACATATACACTTTCTATCAATGTAAGATAAAGGCACACACTGCAACTCTTAAGTATCTGTCTACTCTACATGCTCCGGTTTAGTCCTCATCACTGTTTGTTTCATCAGAGCTGTAGTTTACTGCCTCAGTTTCTTCATCTGAAATGTTATCAAACAGAATGTTGTCTGATGCCTGTCCCAGAACACATTGTCGGTATAACATCCTAGCATTATTTTGCAGAAACTGAAGGTCTTCCAGTTTTCTCTTTAGAAGGCACAGTAGTCCATTGGAGCTCTCCTCTGATAGCTCAAAGTCACTGTCTACACACAAAAGGAACAAATAATCAATCCTAAATGTTTTAATTGCAGCAATTCATTGGTTATTGGATTTTATTATGGCTACTCACTGTTATTTTGAATTTGAATTGAGAGATCCCTCAGGGAACATTCAGCTTCCTTCAGTGATTGCCAGTGTTGCTTGACCTCCATCACTAGGATCTGCTCCTCCTCCTTCAGTCGGGAAAGCAACATGACCCGGTCAAAGACCATCTTCTTGGTTGAGAGGTTGCCGTTACCTGCAATTAACGAAGGTCTTAAATTACCATCTTTTACACTGAGGACTATATTAACATCAAAAAATGTTTGTCAAATACACTGATTTTTTTAAAAGTTAATTACTAGTGTCAGGGCATTCCCATGGCCACTGGAAATGATCAGCTGTGAGCAGCTCATCCACGGAAGGAAGCTGGTGGACTGACTGTTCATTGAAGTCCTTAATGGCAGCTGCCAAGGTTGACTTGTCTTCATTAATTCTCCTCCTTATTTTGTGCCTTCTCTTGTTGCTATCTAATAAATCAACAACATTAGTATAAAGCACTCACAACATTCCTTAACTTATGTGAATTCATTTTTTATCATCTAATCTGACCTGTCTGATGGTACAGATAATGTTTTCTCAGTTTTATGCTGACATAAAGGCCTCGAATTCTGCCCTCAAGTCCGGAGTCATCCTTTGCACTTGAACCTACATCACAAACAAATAAATTAGCATTACAAATTTGATATATTCTGATATATTCATTTTATTACATAAATTAAAACAGGCCATTCAAAATGTATTACCTGTGGCCCACTGCTGGACATCACTGACCCACTGCTGAATGTCCTCATCACTGACATTAAGCTCAGCCTGCAGACTTGCAAAGCTCTCACTTTCCAGTTTCAAAACACTATAAATTAATTTGATAATAAAGGTGTAACAATGTATGCAATAGACAATTTCTCAAATAATGTTAAACATTGTTGACTTTTGCAGCAGTAAAATACCTTAATGTATCTTTGAGACAAACATTTAGCCAGATTTTCAGATTTCCGTTTGTTCCATGCAGAAGCAAGAACAGTGAGCATGTCTGAACATGCTATTATTAGATAGTTGGTCAAAGTAAATGTATATATATAAAAAAATGGTTAGTCATGATTAATTTATACTTAGAAATAACTGTTAAATTGTTAAAAGTAGTTTACCAGCTTTGGACATGTATTTAGTGCAGATTGCAGCTCTCGACAAGAAGGAATTGACTTGCTCCACCTCTTCTCCAATTGTAAGACCAGCTCCCTCTTGGTTTCTTCCAGACCATTTTATCTACAAAAATAACAACAAAAACAAAAAACAACAATGGCTGTTGAAATAAAAGTGCATGTCCATACCACAAAAATATTAATAATATAATTGATTGTAATGACAGAATATTACCTCACAACTCCACTCATGTGCTTTGGCATGCATAACTGATAATAGTGGGTGCATATTTAACAAAGGCCTTAGCTCTGGACAGTGTCCCACCACTCTCTTTAAGTATGGCCAGTACTTGCAGGCGACATCCGAGCAGAAGAATGACACATTTTCTTTTGAGAGGGTGTTTTGAAGAAACAGGGGATAGGCAAATATTTCGCCTCTGAACATATTTAGGCCTTTTAAAAGTCCTCCATGTCGGCACACAGCAATCTCAAGGCCTTCCTCATCAATCTTTGATGTTGACTTTTTAGCAGACTCCTTGGCTGCTGTCCATTGAGAGGAGCCACACATCCCTTTACCTGTGGCCTACAAGACATACGAATAAAATTATTATTTCAATAATGGTAGATGGACTGGAATATACAATATGAAAATAAGTTAAGGGTTATTACATGCTTGGTCTTTTCATGAACATATCCCACAAAGGAGGAAACATCGTCATCTTTCATTATGAATGTGCCATCGAAGTAGCCCTTATCTGTCCTTAATTTTATTGAAAAAGAGCAACATGATGTACACAGTTAAGAAGTACAATAAATGTACAAAAAATAGAAGAAAATACATACCCGTGTGCATTATGGAACCTGTATAGCTTCCTGTTACCGTCCACTGAGATGGCATGCATGGACGGACTGCAAGCGGGACATTTAAATGGCTGGACACCACAAAGCTTCTCAACCTCATGCAGGGCAAAGGTCCACTCCAGAAAGGCTTTCTGGAATGTGTCTCCACATATTTTACCACTCTGTTGAAATAACCAAACCAATGACTTTAAGGAACAAACAGCATGTTAACAGTATACACTGAAGAACAATATTTACCCTGCCATTGTATTCTGTTCTTCGGTCAAGCATTCCAAGGAATGCTTGACGTGAAAGACCTGGAGCAAAAAGTTTTAAGTCCAGAAAAGACCTAAAAAGGCCAACCTCATACACAGTCTCAAAATGTATAGAGGCTGGCCAGTAGCCAGACTTGAGGAGATCACTGAGCCCCACTGCCCATTTTGTCCTGCAGCATGAGCACTCCAGTGATGGAAGGGTGAGATTGTACCGTCCTATAATAAAAAAGTGATGCATCACAACAGCTTTAAAATTCCTAATCACAGATATTACATGCAAGCATTGAGTTCTTATATGAACCTTTATATGTTGTTTTCATAAAGAGAAAAATACATCTTACCATTAAAATTAATTACAATAATGGGCTTGCCACTGATCACTCTGCATGAACCTTCTGAACAGGCACAGATTTTGTCTGGCAAAAGTAGCGGAAGATATCGGACTAAAAAAGCAAAAGCAAGTAAAATTAAATATATAATTTAATATATTTATTAAATATATTTAATTATAATTTTACACTAATGTACAGCCATTTAAGATGTACAGAATGAAAAGAATGATGGGACAGATGAAAAGCATACCCTGTTCAGAGAACTCAAATGTCTTGGAATGTCTCTTCACTGCAGTGGTTGGACACAATGGCTTGAAGAACCCATGGGCCATAGAGTCCCTGTTATGGAGAGGTAGGTGCTGATGGACATCTCCATCACACATGCTGCATAGATACTGCCTAGGTAGACAGTCCCTGCACCGTACAATGGCCTCAGTAGTTAAACAGTGTTGGCAGATGCATTCCTGAACATGTTCAGCTGCCAAAATATTTTTAACCATGGCCTCCCTTGCAATGTGCCATCTTTCATGGCTTAGGGACTGCCGCTTTTGCCAGGTTGTGGCCAAAGACACGTCTTCAGGATGAACACATTCGTCATTAAGGATGTGCCCCAATTCTTCAATGAGTGAGACTTGATTGAAGGAGAAACAAGAAACAGTGATATATTCAGTACATGTACAGTATGTTGCAGCTGCCAGAATATTACTTAAACTCTATAAACCAGCTGCCATTTCATATAACTATAGTAAACAGTTACCAGTTTCTGCTCGATAAACAAATTCCTCCTGGATGGGCAAACTGGTGGGAGCTTTAAAAAAAAAAAAGAGAAGTGAATACATAATGCTTTGGGGTTTAAAAATTAAAACAGACTGCATACATCTAAACATTTATCTGATAGGAAGAAAATATAAAATCATAACTGAAAATAACAGTAAATTTAAAAGATAACTGTAAATTAGCAAATGTCTCACCGTGTTTAGGAGGTTTTCCTTTGAGTTTTGTTTTTATTGCAGTTTTTCGAAGCGGCCTTACAACATTGCCATTTCTGTCCCTTCGCCTCCACTTTACGGTCGTGGGAAGTGGCTTAGACCTCTTCACTTTATTTTTTTCCTCTTTCTAAAATGCAAATAGTATATTTAAGAGGTTTTTAAAGTAGTTTATACTTGCCTGTCATGAATAATATATTTAGCCAATATAACTATTCATCTGTAGTTTTCTTTAAATTATTTGACAGAGAAAAATAAGTAAAAATAAATAATTATTCAAGATACAATTTCTAAAATTACCTGTATCTGATCAAGAAACACATCTCCAAGAAGAAGTGATACTTCCAAAGAGCCTCTGGACATTCTGCTTGAACAAATGTAAACAAATGGGGGGAATTACAAAATAAAAAACAATTTGGCTAAATCAGGTTTACAGAAATTTGATTAATCCACACATCTGTGATCTACACGTAATGCCTGGTATTGACTTAAAGTAGTGTGCAGTTATCTCATCATAAGGTAACCACAAACATATGGTGCATCAATAAAAAGCAATTGTTGCGCACAACAAACTCTTACACTACATTTTATCCTAAAATATTTAATAATAATCGCCTGACAACTAGGGTGACATGTGCATGCTCACTTTAAAGAATAACGTTTGATGCTGACAGCATTGACACGCATTAGATATCGGAAGCTATTAACACTTGCATGTACAATAATTTGGGTATTTTTTTGCTAAATACTTACTTGTGTATTCTGATATGTTTCAATGGAAGAACGAAGAATGGCGAACTTGAGCACTGTATTGAGGGGCGGGAAGTGATGAGGGCGCTAAAATTGTTTAAACATTTGATTGGTTGCCAAGCGGTAGTGGGTGTTTCCTGGAGCAGCGAATGACTAAAATTCAGGCCAATGTAGGCTACCTTTTTTAATTTATTATTATTATTATTAGTTAATACTTTTACCATTCCAAATACAATCACAAACAAAGAAAAAAAATGCGTGTATGAGTCAAAAAGACAAAAGCAGAGAGCAGAATAAATAAAGCAGACAGATAGCCTATATAACTACTATAATAGCATAAATTATTCACATTGAATTATTGAAAATTCTGCAAACATTTTGTTTCCCGGAAATGGATTGTTTAGAATTAAACTGTAAAAACAGTCCCCCGACTATTAATGAGCAAGCGTGTAATATTAGATGTAGTAACAACATTCGCCCCCATTAGAGATTATGAGTTATGTTTCTGTACAAAAATAAATAAATAAAACAAATAAATAAAAATAATAACGCGCATTTCTGCATGCACCTTCGGCATCTGCACGAGATGAATCGTGAATCTTCGTACGATTAAGGGGCGGGACGATGACGTTGACTATAATACATTTCTGCGTGCAATGCATACGCATTTTCCATCAATAGAAGTTTAACGGGAGGGTTTTGCGTACCATATGAACGCAAAATGTGACTTTGGCGTGTAAATACTACGCCAAATGAAAATGAAAACTCGTGGTATAGATACGCAGTAGTAAGAGACTGGGTTGCGGAAAACACGGCATGGCCAATCCAGAGCTATTATGAGAGAAGTAATGTTGGTCAACTTATCTGTAATAGTGGTCATACCTCTACTGAATAAACGTTAAGTTAAATTAAAGTGTATGCAATTCCATGGGGCTATACCAAAGTATCTTTGTGTAAACGTGAATGTGACTTATCTCAGGTATATAGCAATTACCTCTGTTTGATGACTAAACTGATGAGCTTGTGAACATGAGACCCACGTTAAACAGAAGACATGAGGACCTCTGAGCGACACAGTTTCCTAATCTGGAATGGGTAAAATAAACTTAAAAAGTTAAAAAGAATAATCAAACATTTGCTCACTTTTAATGGTGCTCAGATATCATTAAAACCTTTTTCATTTATGGAGTCAGATGAAATAACGAGGTAATACAAATGAGAACATGTATTTAATTTAATCTTGTTGTGTTGCGTAAAAGGAAAGACAGTAACGCACAGCAACCTTCCCCGTATTATTGGAGACCGCCATTGGACCGATATACGGGCTTACATATATATATAAATAAAGATTCTTTGTTTTTTTGAAAGGAATCTCTGCTCATGCTTTGATCAACAATACAATAAAAACAGTAATTTTGTGATATATTATTAAAATTAAAATTGCTGTTTTCTATTAATATGTTTAAAATTTTTGTAATTTATTTATGTAATTTTCAGCATCATTACTCCAGTCTTCAGTGTCACATGATCCTTCAGAATTCCTTTTAATATTGCTGATTTAATGCTCAAGATTTATTTTTATTTTTTATTATGTTGAACAGTTGTGCTACTTAATATATTTGTGTACACTACTGTTGAAAAGTATGGAGTCAGCAAGATATTGTTTGAGGACATTAAGTTCATTCAGCAAGGATGTAAATTGATTAAAAGTGATTGTAAAGTTTTTTTTTATTATGTTACAAAAGCTTTTGAAGAGAGAGAGAATCTTCCCCATGTCAGTTCCTTCTTTTGTATTTATTCTGTTAAGACAGTGTGATTACAACATGGTAATTGATTACATTTTCCACTACCAGTATCCCTGATCACATTGCAGAGCTTCAGACCCTATTTCAGTTATGCATCAGTTATCAGACATATAAACATAAAAATAACGGTACTGTTATAAAACTCTCAACTAGTGAATTTCATTAGTTTATGCCCTTATAATGTCAATAGGAGTACATTATTGAAAAGATAAAAAATAAATTACCAAAAATAACAGTATAACTGCTCTTTTCATCTCTGTGTGAGAGCATGAACAGCACAAAGAAACCTTTGATCCTCTTCATCAAAGAACCCTTAGAATTACTGTTCAAACTATCTTTAGGAAGAGAGATACTGGGAGAAGGTGAAAGGAATGATGGAGAATGTGAGAGAAATGGTAAATAAAAAGAGGTTGAGTGAACTGAATCCACTGGAGTTGAACACAACAAATCCAGGAGGGTTGCTGCCCATGTAAGATGTGATCCAGTTCTGGAACTGAGAAACTCTGGCAAACACACTGGGATATCTGGGTCATCACATCGTGTTGCACCAAAACTCACAATGCCGGACTGAATCCACCGGGAGCTGTTCCTACTGACCAATGGACCTCCAGAGTCTCCCTGGTATTGAAAAACATTCAGCATTTATATTTCTGACAATATACAGTGAACAACTGTTACAGACACAAGTATGCCGAAAGGTAAAAGTATGCCAGCCGTGTGTCCACCAAAGATTTTTTCAGCCCAAAATGTTAGACTTTGAGTAAAACCAAGTGTGCCGCACGCATCCTGAAAAGTGAAGCCAAAACATTTTGATCGCCCCCTGGTTGCTGGCTGCAGTATAGGTCCCTGTCCTCTCCATGTAAACGAATGGGACGTGAGCCAAACAAAAAAATCCAATTTTTTCCCAAAGCTGGTTTCTGTCATTTTAGGTAGTTCTTACCATGATGACGGATGTTCAAAAGTAAGTTTTTTGAACACGTTTGGTTTAATTTAGTTATTTCTGTCATTACAATTCTTGGAGAGATTGGCATTGTAGTGGATATGGCAATGTTAATGTATTTGGTATTGGCGGAATAGATCTGTACCGAGACTTGCTACTGCCAATACATTCACGACATGCTGCTGCTACACATGTAACATACACAAAATAACCCTGTAGCAGAACTATACAGGTGGAGCTGGGGAGGGTGGAGGGTTTCTGAAAGAGCACTGAAGACTGCTAACAGTAAATCAAATACTACCATAATAATACCGCAACAGCAAACAATCAGCTGTGCTATGTAGATAACAATGTGATCGCTACCAGCTTGCACTATCTAGAGTTTCATGCCAGAACTAGATATTTCTGTCTCTGAGAGATTGGCATGAAATAGATATTAGCATATAATGGATATGGCAATGTTAATGTATTTGGTCTTGCGGAATAGATCGGCTACACTGCTGCTACTGAATACCGTGATTTTCTACTGCCAATACATTCACACACATTCCTGTGAACATGTAAGACATGCTGCTGCTGCACATCTAACATACATGAAATAAATGTTTTACCAGATAATTTACAGGCTGTACAGCCAATGCCAAATAAAGCTGTACACTTGCACAGCTTTTCCCAACCGCTCTAGATTTATATTTTGGAGCAAAGTTGTGCAACAGCTTTTTTTTTACCCTTCACAGTTGCACAGGGTGATAAGAGAAATAGGCAATACAAGCCAATAAATGCATGCTGCTGCATAGGTAGATATGCATACATCTGCACATATGATTGAACATAGATAGGATGTGAGTTTTGATTGAGTAACTTGTAGATCTGTGCTGACTCGAGCTGCAAACTGTTTCAGAAGGTTCTAGAAGGTTTTGGGTGAACTATCCCTTATAATAGTCTGGGACTGCAACTCCATGCTTTTCTCTGCAGATCAGGTGTAGTAAGCAGTTGTAGTGTATGAGTTCATGATCAGTGGAGTAAAGACTTTTAAGAGTTTAACTGAGCAACTAGGTTGGCAGTGTGAAGTGTGCAGGTGACCGAAACCTGGACAGTAGTTTTGTAAATTGCTTTAGATTAAAATGAATGACTGATGTCTTACCTGACATGAACTTTTCCATGCCACATTTAAAAATCCAGCACAAATCATTTCACTTGTGATGATCCCTCCATAAGCTTTATAACAGGCACTGTTGTTGACAATTGGTAACATAATCTCCTGCAGTATGTCAGGATTCTGGCCTGTGACACATTCAGAGGATATATTTTGACAGCTTTTAAAAAACATTTCTAGGTAAATTGTTGAGGGTTACAGTATTCTTTTTGTTCAGTTAATTGACAAACAAATATTCACTCACCTCCAGCCTGTAGCGTTCCCCATCCAGTCACCCAGCTCTCTGCACCTCCAGGAAATACACTACCAGCAGCCGCCAGACAGACTGGCTTAATGTAATCAGTGAAATTCACAGAAGAAGAGAGCTGGACCAGTGCTATGTCGTTCGATAACTTGGGATTGTCATAGTCAGGATGCTTGATAACTCGACTCGCTGTCTTGTATGTCTCATTAGGGTTTGAGCCCGATTGGCTCTGACGTCCGAAGTACATCACAATGTCAGATGCACCGTAGCTGTAAATATAGAAAGTCAACTTTAATCCCACAATTATCAATTTACAATTGTATCTTAGTGTGATAGTTCACACAAAAATGAAAATTACATTCTTCTTTCAGACGAATACAATTGGAGTTACATTAAAAAATGTCCTGGCTCTTCCAAGCTTTATAATGGCAGTGAATGGCCGTCAGACTACGTCAGGCTGAAAATTAGCAAAAAACACTTGCGTCGCACATGGCGCTGCATTGCGCCGGGTGTATGATAGGGCCCAGTATATTCGTTTGGCCGGAAGCTAGTTATTTTACTATATTAACTTTTAAATATGGATATTTTTCTTACACAAATACATTGCTTTGCTTCAGAAGGCCTTTATAAACCCCCCGGAGCTGTGTGGAGCACTTTATGATGGATAGATGCACTTTTATGATGGATGGATGCACTTCAAAACAGCAAAAAAACATTCACTGCCATTATAAAGCTTGGAAGAGCCAGTATTTTTTTATATATATATAACTCCGATTATATTCGTCTGAAAGAAGAATGTCATATACACCTAGGATAACTTGAGGGAGAGTAAATCATGGGATAATTTTTTGGGTGAACTATCCCTTTAAGCTTAATTTAAGATACCAACATACGTCTTGAAGCAGTGAGCTGCAGATAAAACCCAGTCTTTATTGATTAGACTCCCACCACAGAAATGGCTCCCAAAGAACCTTTTATGAATGCTGACTTGCCACGGCCAAGACCCTTCCTTTGCATCCCCCCTCCAACAATCTTATTGTTTAATCAATCAATCAATCAATCAGTTTATTTATAAAGCTCAAATAAACACAACTTCCGTTGACCAAAGTGCTGTACATAGGAAAAAAACAAAAAAAAAAACAATACAATACAAAGACAACAACAGGACAGTTGCTTCAACATTCAATTTGCATACGGCAGATCAAATAAAAATGTCTTTAACCTCACTTTAAAGATGCACAGAGTTGGTGCAGCTCTGATTTCAGGAGGGAGGCTGTTCCAGAGTCTAGGAGCGGCGCTTGAAAAAGCCCTGTCTCCTCTAGTCTTAAGTTTTGTTCTCGGAACCACCAGAAGGCCTAGGTTCGCAGACCTAAGAGCTCTTGATGGTTGATGAACAGTCAATAGGTCCGTGAGGTATGATGGAGCCATCCCATGTAATGACTTAAAAACTAGTAATAAAACTTTAAAAGTGATTCTATGGCGCACTGGCAGCCAATGAAGTGACTTAAGGACAGGAGTTATATGATCTCGTTTTCGAGTTCCTGTCATAACTCTTGCAGCGGCATTCTGGACTATTTGAAGGCGGTTAATGGATGATTCACTGATCCCCACATAAAGCGAATTACAATAGTCCAGCCTTGTCGAGATAAAAGCATGTATAACTTTTTCGAAGTTAGAGAGTGAGAGTATAGACTTAATTTTTACCAGGGTTCGTAGCTGGTAAAAGCTTGATTTTACAACTTGATTGACCTGTCTATCAAGCTTTAGGGCACTGTCCAGTACCACTCCCAGGTTTTTAACATATGGCTTCACATATGGTGTCAAGGTACCAAGATTTATATTTATTGTATCATGTAAACTGGAAGGTGTAAACACTATAATCTCAGTCTTTTTCTCATTCAATCTTAAAACATTTTGCGACATCCATGCTTTCACATCCTCAAAGCAATCAGCCATCTCTTCTAGATTCTTTCCATGGTTAAGAGGAAAATACATTTGAGTGTCGTCTGCATAACAATGATAACTCAAGTCATATTTTCTAAAAATAGTACTCAAAGGAAGCATGTATAAAGAAAACAGCATCGGAGCCAGTGTGGAGCCTTGAGGAATTCCACATGTTAACTTTACTGATGTAGATCGGTAGTTACCAATGTTGACTGAAAAACTCCTGTTTGTAAGATAAGACTGAAACCAATGTAAGACTGGGCCTCTAATGCCCACTAGGTGTTCTAAACGAGATAGCAGGACATTGTGGTCTACCGTATCAAATGGGTAGGTACCAGGAGTATCAATGCTACCGAATCTCCAGATCCAATCTCCAGTTTAGGGGGGCTTGACCACATACTAATAAGAGAAAAAGTAATATGAGAATTCATTAAAATGCCTCACAGACATAGAAGACACATTCTGCATGGAACAAGAGTTTTATGGTCATTATGACAACTTACCATCTAACTGGCAGAGGGAACCTGTGTGGGTAGACAAAGACAAAGTAGACAGTCATTTGTACAGAGCTGATAAAGTGTTACTGTTAAAATCTTTCATCAGTGCTGGCACGTACCATTGGCATGAAAACAAGATAAAACCTTCACCTGAAAAATGGTATTTATGGATATTTAGCCAAAATCCCTGTTAAATTATTTCATAGTAATAACATGAGTAAAGAAACAATCCTTAACTAAATTAGGCCAGTTTTACTTGCATTGTGTATGTGAATTAGCAGCAGGCTTACATTATGCTTTCACACTGGCAGTGTTTCTGCTACGTAATAGAACTGCATCTCATATACAGAAAATCCTTCTGCATTACAAGTTGTCCATTTTTGACAGATACTGAAGTTTCAATGTATAAAAGACTACACTGCAAAAAATGCTTTTCTTAATTAGTATTTTTGTCTTGTTTCCCAGTCCAAATATCTAAAAATTCTTAAAATGAAGCTAGATAAGTAAAATGACACAAGAAATAATATCTTGTTTTCTAAAAAAATAAAAATTGAAACTAAACTAAAAAAGTTTAGTTAAGTTACAAGATTATTTTTCTTACCTCATTGGCAGATCATTAGATTTAAGCAAAAACACACTTAATTTAGATTATTTTAAATCAGAAAACAAGATAGAATTTCTTATGTCATTTTACTTATGCTTCGTGGTAAATGCTTCCTTTGGTAAATGCTTCTTTATTTAAGAATTTTAAGATATTTGGACTGGAAACAAGACAAAAATATAGATTATAGATTCATGAAAATGTCTGTTATTCAAAGTTTTTCATGGGACCATTAATCGTGTACTTTAAACTGACTGGCGCTTGCCTTTGCACACAAAACATGAAACCGGCTTCGGCTTCGCACCGTCTTATAATCAACATGTTTCTCAATCTGCAGCGGCTCCAAGCAGAGAGCACGTAAGAAAACAGAGGCCTGTGTGTGTGTGTGTGTGTGTGTGTGTGTGTGTGTGTGTGTGTGTTCATCTCAGCCTTATTGGTCTGTCACTGCTCATCAATGTCAGAATATTTTAAATGACCAATCAAATCAAAGTAGGCAGACTTTATGTTCACAGAATTTTAGCACTATTTGAACACTATTCATTTTTATTGTTATTATCACTATTTTAAAAGTATGGGATTTATAAAGAGGCCAAAATTTTAATATTAGACAAATAAAAAATATATTTTTGCTTCTAAAAGATAACTACAAATGCAATTACAAGCATTTAACCACAAGTCTTTAGATCCAAAGGTTTTAGATTTATCATGAGAAACATCAATTCAGTCAAGTCTGTTGTGTATGTGTTCACAAAGGTTTTTAGGAACTCAATTGCTTGTCAGTTATTAAACAATTTAAATAAACGCTTCATTAAACTTATATCTAATTTTTTTCATGTTGTAGATTGTACCTGCTATGTTGAGAAGTATGGTTCCGACAATACACAAAGCTGTGTTAATCTTCATCCTTTTCTTCTGGTCTGTGATATTACTGCTGTTTCCTCAACTGTCAGGTTTAATGAGATGTAAAGTAAATACTGCCTGTCACAGTTCATAAATCCTATGTCTCTTTCTTGTCTCGTGTTCTGTTGTTGTGTGTGTGTGTGTGCTGATTGTCTGCGCCACTAGCCTGTCTCATCTGGACTTGTACGATTTACCTCATCAATTATACAATAAAGAGTTTTACTTGCATTTTGCTTCCTTCTCTCAATCATGACAACTGCCACATTTATCAGTGGTTCTCTGGAACCACCCTCCATAACGTTTATCTCTGATTCAATCATAAAGCTTATTCGGAGGATTTTCATTGGCGTTTGTTTTGGATGTGGGTGGGACATTTTTGAAAAATTATAAGAATTTACTGTCACACAACTGGTCAAACCAGATCACTTTATGCAATAACTGCAGTTTCCAATAAGTGACATTACAGGAAATCTACTCCCATTTAAAGGCAAGCAAGAGCAAAAAATGAATATACTGTGCTACTTTCTTGTCAGGACTTTAATTTGAAATTAAATGTTGATTAAAAATTGTTTGTTTAAAAGAATAAGAAGTGTTGCATATTTATTGTCCTTACCCTGTAACTACATGAAACAAGCACCACTTTAAATTACAGCCTGCAGATGTTACACTCGTAACTACATGGAGCAAGGTGATAACGGGCACCATCAGTAATTACAAAGAAAAATGTCCCACTAGTTTTAGTTTTTGCGTACGACTTTTTATGCGTTTTGGCCGCTTGTTTACATGACAATGGCGTTTTGGGTGGCTGAAAGCGCAAACTTTTAAAAACCGGTTTCAAAAGTGCAAGTTTTTGAAAATGGTCTCTGTGTAAACAACAAAAACGCGAAACTCTGAAGATGATGACGTCATGTACATGTGTATTTCGTGTTCAGTCTATAGTGTTTCATCGCCATCGAATGGCCTGGCAGCAGAATTTTCGCGGATCCGTGTGAATGGGGATCATTTTGACAATGGTGTCGTCTGTAAGCGGAAAACTCAAAGGGAAAACTTAGTGTTAAGCATATCGTTGTCGTGTAAATGTAACCCTAAATCAGCTGCACTTCTGCAATCAAAACAACATATCAGTTAAGGCGGGCATACACTGTGCGATTTTCGTCCGATTTTGAGCCGATTTCTGACTCGTGTGACTCTTTTTCGGGTCAGACCGATTTTCAGCTTTGTCATGCATTGTTTGTCGTGCAGTGTTTGTTGCAGTGTACAGGGGAAACGAGAGGCAATTAACCTCTCCCGACCGGCAATCGGATGGTCGGATGAATTTCTGGCATGTTAGAAATTGTGGTCGCTCCTCGTGACTATATCACACAGGTGAATCAGAGCTATGAACCGATTGCCCTAAACTCAGTGTTTTTTTCCCTCACTGCACCTGCGCGAAAACAGAAGCTTCATCTGCAGCAAAAAAAAAAAAAGGGGAGATCTTTAAGTTCTGTAGTTAAAACTAGCTACAAATTACTGTTGCTTACCTTCAGTTTGTTGCAAAATCGATTAACCATTACCCACTTCTTCCAAGCCACCTGCGATGTACACTTTGCCTCTTTTATTAATTTGTTAAAAGATGTTTTTGAAATAAAGCTGTTTTTAATTTTCATTGATGAATTATTGCAGTGTTCTGACATATTATAGACTGTTAATAATTGATATGCCTATAATTCATTGTAATCGACCTAAATGTTTTAGACAATTTTCAGTGAGGAGAGTAAGCTTCTATGTAATATTTTATTATCCTCACAGCGCGTTGGTTTTGCGGTGATGCGCTATGAAATTATTGCGTGGCAATTTAATTATAATAGCCTATCAATTTAATAATAAAAGTAGGCTAGACCTTCCCTATAATATTAATAATAATACAATAATACTAATAATAATTTAAAGGAGTCATAACCTGCAATTTTCACTTTTCCACGAGAATCAATGTATGTTATGATTGCCTAACGATTATACACTGGCCGGGAAGCCGATATTTAAAAGTGAAGCATTTGTTTACCTCAGGGTAAATAAACCAGCGCGCGTGCACGCGCACTCAAATACGAGATTTTGATTTCAGCCCCGTCTTGACGTCATGACGGGGCAGGATATACCATATATGGACACCGCAAACCTATGCCGCGGGAAGCCCGCCCCTCTCCCCCTCATATTCAGTTCAGTCTAGAAAGATGGAGAAACGAGTACACACCTGAGTTGCTCTGTGGTTGACTGCCACAAACAACATGTAAATGTGTTTTCTCTACCAAAAACGGACCAAACTATCAGGGACCAGTGGATGAAATTCATTTTTAATGACGCTGTCCCAACAACCCTTTCAACTGGCTTATCGTTAGGAGTCTGCGCTAACATTTCACACAGGAATCATACACAAATTTGGGGCAATATCAGGCGAAGTTGGCCTCGAAGCTCTGTTTGGAAAAAGGTGCAATTCCAACCATCAGAGACTTGCCTGAAATTGAAACGGTAAGACTGAGTTTTTATTGCTCTACTGTGTGTAACAAACAGCAGCTAACTGCTAATGCGGCTATTGTATGCTAGCGGGAGTATTAGCTTTGAGGTAAACATGGGGAATGTCTGCTAACGTTACTTTGCAAACAACAAATGACTGAGATCATCATGAATTCGGCTATTGTATATTGCCGGTCGCGGCCAGGGGTGCGTTTCCCGAAAGCATCGTTGGCCAACTATGGTCGCAAGTTCATCGCAATGTCCATTGAACTCTATTGGTAACGACGGAACTTGCGACCATAGTTGGCCAACGATGCTTTCGGGAAACGCACCCCTGGTCGGGTTCATTCATAACTTGCGCCATGATGTCATTTTGGAATGATATGCTAAAGCGTTACCTGCGTTGTCAACCCCCCTCCTTCCTGCCACCAATCAACGCGCCCCTCATTTGCATTATTAAAATGACCGTCCACGACAGCCAAAATATCGCATCAGATCTCGCGAGACAATAATGCCTTCAGAAATAAGGGTCTGAGGAGCTCTGTGTTTATTTTTTTTCCACTTTTCTTTTTTAGAAGGGCCTGAAAGACTATAATACAGCAGTAGGTATCCAAGGTAATACTAGGTTATGACTCCTTTAATACATAAATTGGAAATGCTAAATCATCTTGATATTGATAACTGATGTTTGTTTTGAAAATATCTCTGGATACATGAAATCGTCTATAGAGCTTGGGCGTAGATGTTATGGAATGGTGCACTGTGGGTAACAGCGGCAATTTTAGAGGCAAAGCAAAAGCTGGTTTGGAATAAGGTAATAGTGTAGCCGGCCGGTCTCCACCGGCACCGAGAAAGAAAGAGAAAGAGTTATGGACCGTGACAAAAAAAGTTGGCTATACCGTATACTGACAAACTTGATAATGAAGCCAAACAATGCTACTTAAAAAAAATTGAGATTATAGGCGGAATCGATCCCTATGAACATAAAGTACGGTGTAATAATTATGAAAGTTTACCAAGCTTCAGTTTCCCTGATATTTTCTCCTACCTGGTCTGTGGAGTGAGCGCTTACACCTCCAATCCAGGGCCGGATTAACAATTTAATTGTCCTGTCGATCGTGAGACCGATTACAGCATTTCACAATACAGCAATACTGAACCAATTTCCTTAAAATAACCTAAATTAAACCTAATATTATCAAATGACCAACGTTACAATTTTAATTACCTACTACAGTACATCTACTTCCGTACCTGTCACGGTTCATGAATCGGCTGTCTCTCACTGATGTGTCTGCGTGAGTGTAATTGTGTGGGTGTGGTTACTCGTTGTGTTAATTAGTGTCACCAGCTGTCATCAATCCCAGGTTCCTTTATATGCCCAGTAACTTCACTCTCATGTTGTCAGATCGTTGTGGTTGTTTCCCGGTGTGTGTCCTGTGCTCGTGCCTCGTCTACAAGGTTCCTCGTCTGGATTTCGTCAGTTCTTCGTGTCGTCTGGATTTCGTCAGTTCCTCGTGTCGTCTGGATGTTCCATGGTTCCTGGGTTTCACTCGAGCACGCTTACCACTGCACCACCACCGGATCGCCATCTCGTCCCTGCTTCAACAGCCACCTGAGTGTTTGTCCCCGACCTGTGTGTTTACATCTTACCACCAACAATAAACTGAGTTTTACTTGCATCTTGCATCCTCCTATTATTTCCTCACAGAACGATCTGACCAATCATGGACGCAGCAAGCACAACTCAACTCAACGATTTCATCGCTCACTGCATCACACGTATGGACCAACAAGAGGAGAACGTCTCGGGCACAGGTCGTGCGGTACAAGCACTCATGAAGCAGGTGTCCGAGCTCTCCCAACAGGTACAACAGCTACGGATTCCCACTGCGCCCCCCACACCGCCCGTTCCCCCACCACCAGCGCCCGCAGCAGCGGAAGGACCGGAGCCACGCCTACCTACACCTGAGGGGTATTCCGGTGAGCCTGAATATTGCAGAGCATTCCTCACGAGATGTTCCATGCATTTTGCCTTGCAGCCACGCACTTTCCAGAGTGAACATGCAAAGGTGGCATTTGTATTGACCCTGCTGTCAGGGAAAGCAGCGCTTTGGGGAACGGCGGTGTGGGAGAACGGAAACAACTGCTGCACCTCGTTCCAGGCACTCTCCGAGGAGATGAGGAGAGTGTTCGACCGTGCAATGGCGGGTAAGGAGGCGGCCAGATTACTCGCCGAACTGCGACAGGGGGAAGGCTCGGTGGCGGACTATTCCATTCAGTTCCGCACCCTGGCCGCAGAGTGCCGTTGGAACGAGGAGGCGCAGTGGGATATGTTCCTGCATGGGCTGGCTGACCGCGTTCAAAAGGAGATATATACTTTGGACTTACCTGAGTCATTGAACGGACTGGTGGATCTTGCTCTGAGAGTGGACGCTCGACTGAATCGTGTGACCAGATTGACGCATCCCAGCCGTCCACAGCCCGACACGGGGGACCACCAGCCCGGTGGTGTGAGCGCGGTCAGCCCCGCATTCGACCACGAGCCCATGCAGGTGGGGAGAGCTCGGCTTTCCCGGGAGGAGAGGGAAAGGCGGAGATCCCAAGGACTCTGCCTATACTGTGGCCGGGCGGGCCATTTCATCCACTCCTGCCCGGCAAAAGAAGCAAGCCCGGTAGTAAGTATGAGGCTACTATCGGGTGGGATCTCCGCCGAAAAGACCTCATCACCATCATCGACCCTCCTCCCGGTAAGACTGAGATGGCGAACGTCGACGCACTGCACCAATGCACTACTGGATTCGGGAGCGGAGGGTAATTTCATGGACTCCAAACTTGCACTTAAACTTCAGATTCCCGTCACTCCCCTCCCGCACCAGATTATCGTCAACGCACTCAATGGACAGGAACTTCCCCGGATTACGCATTCTACTGAAAACATCACCCTCATCACTTCTGGCAATCACACAGAACTCATCTCATTTTTACTCATGGACTCACCACTTGCACCAGTGGTTTTGGGACACCCGTGGCTTTCAAGACACAACCCCCGTGTCGACTGGTGCACTAATACTGTTTCCACATGGAGTAACCACTGTCATGAGTCCTGTTTAGTGTCTGCCTGTCCCTCTGTGTCTGGTTCTGTGTTTCAGGGTGAGGCAGCGGATTTGTCTAACGTGCCCGCGGAGTACCTCGACCTGAAGGAAGTGTTCAGTAAGTCTCGTGCTGCTTCTCTCCCTCCGCATCGTTCCTATGACTGTGCGATAGATCTACTGCCAGGTAAATCTCCGCCTAAGGGCAAACTTTACTCTCTTTCTGTTCCCGAGAGGGAGGCCATGGAGAAATATATTTCTGATTCTCTAGCCTCTGGATTCATCCAGCCTTCCTCTTCTCCTGCGGGGGCGGGGTTCTTTTTCGTTGGGAAGAAGGATGGTTCTCTGCGACCTTGCATTGATTACCGAGAGCTGAACAACATCACGGTAAAGAATTCTTATCCTTTGCCGTTGATGTCTTCAGCTTTCGAGAGGTTGCAGGGAGCATCCATTTTCACGAAACTGGACTTACGCAATGCATATCATTTGGTTCGCATCAGGAAGGGGGATGAATGGAAAACCGCTTTTAATACCCCCAGGGGGCACTTTGAATATTTGGTTATGCCTTTCGGGCTTTCCAACAGCCCAGCGGTTTTCCAGGCACTCGTGAATGACGTGTTGAGAGACATGGTAGATCAGTTCATATATGTTTACCTGGATGACATATTGATTTTTTCTTCGTCTCTCCAGGAACACGTTCAACACGTCAGACGAGTGCTCCAGAGACTGTTAGAGAATGGGCTTTTTGTCAAGGCGGAGAAATGCGCGTTTCATGCACAGTCTGTTCCCTTCCTAGGGTACATCATCTCTTCTGAGGGAGTGCGCATGGATCCTGACAAGGTTAAGGCTGTGGTTGATTGGCCAAGTCCAGATTCCCGTAAGGCCCTACAGCGGTTTCTGGGGTTCGCCAATTTTTACCGGCGTTTCATTCGCAATTTCAGCCAACTAGTCGCACCTCTGACTGCCTTGACCTCCCCCCGAACGACGTTCAGGTGGTCGAACACTGCCGAGGCAGTGTTCACCAACCTCAAGAGTCGCTTCGTTTCGGCTCCAATTCTTGTCACCCCTGATCCCACACGTCAGTTCGTGGTGGAGGTCGACGCGTCAGAGGTGGGAGTAGGAGCAGTGCTTTCACAACGCGCTTCCTCAGACGACAAGATGCATCCCTGCGCGTTTTTTTCTCATAGACTATCGCCTGCCGAACGTAATTATGACATTGGTAACAGAGAGTTGTTGGGGTCAAGTTAGCGTTGGAGGAGTGGCGTCATTGGTTAGAGGGTTCGGGGGTACCCTTTATCGTTTGGACCGATCACAAGAATCTTGAATACATCAGATCTGCTAAAAGACTCAACTCCAGGCAAGCTCGGTGGGCTCTTTTTTTCGGACGTTTTGATTTTGTTCTCTCGTACCGCCCGGGTTCCAAGAACATCAAACCCGACTCTTTATCTCGTATTTTTGATCCATCCGAACGCCCGGTGACTCCCGAGTGTATTTTACCTGAGAAGGTTGTCATCTCCACTCTGGTATGGGAGGTCGAATCGAGGGTCAAGACAGCCCTAGAAGGGGTAACGCCTCCGCCTGGTTGCCCACCGAGTCGTTTGTTTGTTCCGGAGGGGTTACGGTCCGACGTTATTCGATGGGGTCATTGCTCCAACGTGGCGTGTCATCCAGGAGTGACTCGCACGAGTTTTCTAGTTAAGCAACGATTCTGGTGGCCATTAATGGCTCGCGACATTCACGATTTTGTTTTGGCTTGCTCAGTCTGTGCCACTGGTAAGACATCTAACCAACCCCCAGACGGGTTACTTCGACCGCTGCCTGTCCCTTCGAGACCCTGGTCCCATATCGCTCTAGATTTTGTCACCGCCCTCCCGCCCTCCAAAGGCATGACGGTTGTTTTAACCGTAGTGGACCGGTTCTCGAAGGCGGCACATTTCATCCCCTTGCCCAAATTACCTTCAGCCAAGGAGACAGCGGTCACAGTCATAGATCACGTCTTTCGGTTACATGGCCTCCCGATGGACGTGGTCTCTGACAGAGGTTCCCAATTCGTATCCAAATTTTGGCGAGAATTTTGTAAGTTACTGGGGGCCACGGTCAGTCTGTCCTCGGGCTATCATCCACAGAGCAATGGTCAGTCTGAACGAGCCAACCAGGACCTCGAGAGAATGTTGCGATGTTTGGTTGCCAAGAATCCGTCGTCCTGGAGCCAACAGCTTTCTATGGTGGAGTACGCCCACAATTCATTACCAGTGTCATCCACGGGCCTTTCGCCATTTAAGTGTAGTTTAGGTTACCAGCCACCAATTTTTCCGAGTCTGGAATCCGAGGTCGCGGTCCCCTCCGCTCACGCATTCGTCCAGAGGTGCCGCCGTACTTGGACTAGAGCCCGTGAGACTCTACTCCAAGCGGGGGGGCGCATGAAGGCCAAGGCCGATCGCCACCGGTCAAAGCCTCCCGTCTACGTCGTGGGTCAAAAAGTGTGGCTTTCTACCAAGAATATTCCGCTCCGCTCCGTGTCTAACAAGTTAGCTCCCAAATTCATTGGCCCGTTTCCTGTCACCAAGATTATTAGTCCGGTGACAGTCCGACTCAAACTCCCTCCTGCGTACAGGAGAATTCACCCCGCCTTCCATGTGTCTAAAGTCAAGCCCGTGTTTTATTCTCACTTTAATCCGCCTGCCCCGGTTCCCCCCCCGCCGCGACTCGTAGATGGGGAACCTACGTATTTGGTACACCGTATTCTGGACTCGAGACGGAGGGGACGCGGATTTCAGTACTTGGTGGACTGGGAGGGTTACGGTCCGGAGGAGAGAAGTTGGGTACCTGCTAGAGACATTCTGGATCACTCCCTTATCGATGATTACAATCGACAGGTAAGGTTGTCTGGGAACGCCAGGAGGCGTTCCTAGGGAGGGGGGTACTGTCACGGTTCATGAATCGGCTGTCTCTCACTGATGTGTCTGCGTGAGTGTAATTGTGTGGGTGTGGTTACTCGTTGTGTTAATTAGTGTCACCAGCTGTCATCAATCCCAGGTTCCTTTATATGCCCAGTAACTTCACTCTCATGTTGTCAGATCGTTGTGGTTGTTTCCCGGTGTGTGTCCTGTGCTCGTGCCTCGTCTACAAGGTTCCTCGTCTGGATTTCGTCAGTTCTTCGTGTCGTCTGGATTTCGTCAGTTCCTCGTGTCGTCTGGATGTTCCACGGTTCCTGGGTTTCACTCGAGCACGCTTACCACTGCACCACCACCGGATCGCCATCTCGTCCCTGCTTCAACAGCCACCTGAGTGTTTGTCCCCGACCTGTGTGTTTACATCTTACCACCAACAATAAACTGAGTTTTACTTGCATCTTGCATCCTCCTATTATTTCCTCACAGTACCATGATTCCCACAATGCATTGCGACGTGACGTAACGATCCCGAACTCTCAACAAGAATAATAAAATTGCGGGTGTGTATTTGCTGCCTTTTACCGCTAAGAGGCGCTAAAATCACAGACTTTGAAAAGTGTCAGTTTATTCTCTCTATTGCGTAATCTGCCGCGGCTCATTGAGAGTGATTGAGAGCTGGTAGCAGATAAATTCAAATGAAATATTGTAGTTAAATGAATTCATAATCACAATACTGAAATTACAGTACAAATTTAGAGCTGAAACAAATGTAGGCTTCAATTATTGCATCAAATTTAAGCAAAGTCGGCTAAACGTTAACATTGTGTGTCCAGATTTTCTATAATTTAGAACGGTTATTCATGTCAATAGATTATGTGTCTTATATTTCGTGTTATTTTAATTTGTCAGTAGATATATTAACTGAAACATAACAGTGAAATAAATTAAACTAAATGATCGTGATTGTTACAATCACGCCAGACTCCACCCTCACCCAATCACGGCGCACATCCTCTCCCGAATACTGATCACACACACCTGCACATCATCAGTTCATCATTCACCTCCTGCACTTAAACCCCGCTCTCACTCTCACTCATTGTCCGGTATCGTTTGCACCAAGACGTTTCTCTGAATGCTTACCTCCAGGACTCCTCATACTACTTACCTGTTCCGTGGCTTCCTCTCCCAGTCTCCCAGTCTACCTCGTGGGTCTTCGTCCCCTGTCACTGCATGAAAATTGGGATTTCCGACCCCGTAAACGGCCGTAAATCTCCCTAATTTTCGGCAGTTAACGACAATTTACAGCCTGTGAACGTCGCGTTCGTCTGTGCCGAATATTGTCGGAAACGAACCATGACGTATGCAGAGCGCTCGCTCGCTCTGTTTTCATCTTCGGAGCTGTAGTAGGTGACTAGCGGCGTTCTCTCTGAATTCGATCCACTTTGAAAACGTCTGTGGTGCGTTGCCCTGTATTTAGGAGTCGCCTCTAATCTCGACTGCAGCGTAGCACAGAGCTCTGTGAGCTCCTGGCTGGTGGTTAAACTTCATCGGACATCAGATCTATGGTGGCGCACTTCCAAATGCCCACGTCATCCTCACCTAGCACACTCTGTCTCGCTTCTAGCAGCTGTAAAAACAACCAATACAGACAATCAGTACTGTGATGCACTGTGTATGGACACAAAACATCTATTAATGCACGTGAAAAATAGTTACATTGACTAAAAATCTTACCCTCTTTCTTCTCGCTCGACTCCGAGCTGAACTCTTCACAGCTTCGGCCTGCAATGCCAGATCTGGTTGTTTGTACCTGAAATTCCTGCGTACTGTCTCGTAGTACGTCTTACAGGCAGCTGGAAAACAATTAAATGAGAGTGATATGAATAAAAACAACGCAAGTCACAGTAAAATTAAACAAAGGAGAAAATAGTAAAAGTTACTTACACACAATGTCGTCATGATCAGCGTCATGAAAATCTGGACTTGCAGACATAGCTCTGAGTAAATGTGAGGTTACGCCCTCGTTATGAGGCGAGGTTACTCTGTGGAAACAAAATGTATGATTAAGATCGGTCTCTATAACGGATCTATTTTCTTATACAAGAGAATGAAAGCATATTCTTTGAACCTTATCTTTAAAATGTTTGTAAGTTTTTATGAGAGTAAAAAAATAAAAGAATGTAAGAGTCTTTTTTTTTTTTTTTTTACCTTGCTCCAGTTTGTAGCGCCCACAATTTGTCTCAGAGTGGTGAAGATGGCATACTGCTTCCTGTAAATTACAGGATTATTTACAATTATTAAACAAATAATAGCCATCACTCCCATGACCTCTTGCTTTATGATGAAATCATGAAAAACAGAATATTCTTACATTTCACAAGGCCTGACAAAATACAAAAGTGACCGATGAGATGAATACTTACTGGGTGTCAACATCTGGTTGTTTGTACCTGAAGCTCCTGCGTACTGTCTCGTAGTACGTCTTACAGGCAGCTGGAAAACAATTTAATGAGAGTGATATGAATAAAAACAACGCAAGTCACAGTAAAATGAAACAAGAAGAAAATAGTAAAAGTTACTTACAATGTCGTCATGATCAGCGTCATGAAAATCTGGACTTGCAGACATAGCTCTGAGTAAATGTAAGGTTACGCCCTCGTTATGAGGCGAGGTTACTCTGTGGAAACAAAATGTATGATTAAGATCGGTATCTATAACGGATCTATTTTCTTATACAAGAGAATGAAAGCATATTATTTGAATCTTACCTTTGCTCCGGTTCGTAGTGCATGGAATTGGTCTCAGAGTTGTGAAGTCGGCGTAGTGCTTCCTGTAATTTACAAGGAAAAAATAGATTTTTATAAAGCAACTCGCTCTTTTACTTTTGTAAGTTACTTTTAGCTTGTGCCACTTAAAAAAAAACTTTGCTTTTATGCTACTTTTAGCTTAGATAACATAGCAGTCTTACCGCAATCTTAGGATTGTGCACCCGTCTTCTCTTCTTAGAGTTGGTCTCTTCCACACAGTTTTTCGACTCCAAAGCAGCCAATCTATCCTCCATAGACAGCAGCCTGGAATTTACTAAAGTGAACTGCTGATTTACATCGGCAGCAAACTGAGTAAGCTGACGAGACAGCCCACTGATAGCACTCAGAAGTTTCTTCTCGCCGGTCTGCGGACTGACTGAAAGGGGTTGATCGCGTCCATGCAGAGGAGTTGACGGGGAGGTGAAGGGAAGACGTCGTCCAGCCATTGCAAGTAAGCAAGTATGTAGGAAAGGTCTGAGTACAGGAGTAAAACCATGTCTGTTTATATGATCGTCTTTCAAGTACTGCTGTACGTGTCGTCATGCCCATGACCTCGCACGTGATTGGACGAGAGCTAGAAGGCTCGTCGGGCTCCTCCAATCACATGTGAGGTCATTGTTATACGGAAGAACTCGCGAGACGAGCTCGCATGCCTACCACTGTTTGCCTATAAAGCTCTGTGAAGCGGTGTGCCAGCAGTTGAAAGATGGAAGTCCCAAGACTAAAGAAAAGACCTCGGCGCCTATGTGAACATTGCGACACTGAACTCTGTCATACACAGTATTTTGACCACAGAAAGCGCTATTTCAAAAATGGAGTTTGGGAGAAAAAAAACAAAAGGGCTAGGTCAGATGAAGTACAGAGCCTAAATCTATCCAGTCATGACCCGACAGGCGGGAGTTTTGTACCGTCGATGTGTAAAGACCTCGAAGATAACTTGGCTGGAGTTGGAGAGATTGATGAAAGTGAAATAAACTCAGAGGAACCAGAAAGAGTGATGGAAGAATCTGAAGAAATGCATCCAGCGATTGACAGTTCAGACAATGGTGAGCACCACAATTTAACTTTTACACCTGTAACGTACAGTTATGTGCTACAGATATTGTAACCCTAAGTTACCTGGTTTCCCATTTTAATTGTCTAGTTAAATGTGGTTGATTATAACTGTTGTGATTATTGTAGTAATAATTAAATACGAATATCGCATTATAATGCATAACTATATCTTCTGTATGGGTTTTCCAGACGAAACAGCAGATGACCAAAGCATTCATCTTTTCCTGGAGACCAGCGATTCAGAATCAGTGCAAGATGATGAAGACATCTCCTGTTATGTGGTAAGCATGAAATTACTTTTGAATACAAGTATAAATTTCCATGCTAATCCAGAGCTCAAACGGGAAAACCCAACATGTTTCACCAACATTATTGTTTCCACTTTCAGTACTACTATCGTTACTCTCAGTGTACAGTTTAAATTTCTGTTAAGGAACTATGAAAGCAACTAAAAAACACTTTTCATACTCCGATGGCCATATTAATGATGGTCTTTTAATACTCAAATGGCCATCTTAATGATGCTCTTTTCACACTCAAATGGCCATAATAATGATGCACTTTTCACTCTCAAATGGCCATATTAATGCTCTTTTCACTCTCAAATGGCCATAATAATGATGCACTTTTCACACTCAAATGGCCATAATAATGATGCACTTTTCACTCTCAAATGGCCATATTAATGCTCTTTTCACTCTTCAATGGCTATAATAATAATGCTCTTTTCACTCTCAAATGGCCATAATAATTATGCACTTTTCACTCTCAAATGGCCATAATAATTATGCACTTTTCACTCTCAAATGGCCATAATAATGATGCACTTTTCACACTCAAATGGCCATAATAATTATGCACTTTTCACTCTCAAATGGCCATAATAATGATGCACTTTTCACACTCAAATGGCCATAATAATTATGCACTTTTCACTCTCAAATGGTCATAATAATGATGAACTTTTCACTCTCAAATGGCCATAATAATGATGAACCTTTCACTCTCAAATGGCCATAATAATGATGCATTTTCACTCTCAAATGTACACATTCATGCGTTAAGTACAGCCGTTTGAGGTGATGAGTATGATAATTGCGTGTGTTTTAAATGTGTACTTTATATTTGTATAGGATGAGTATGTGACTGAAGAGGGGGAAAGCTTTGCTGAGGATCAGAGTGAAGCCTTTCATATACAAGATGAGGAGGAGCAAGGAAGTGATCAGTCCAGAAGTGAAAAACCAGAAGACTTGTTGATAAAACTTCTGGCCATGATGCTTTTGTCATGGCAATCAACCTTCAAGATTTCTGACAATGCCATCACATCACTTCTTCTGTGCATTAAGCAGTTCATGTGGATAATGGGAAATGTTCTCTGTGCTAATTCCCTCACTGCCTTTGCAAGCATTATTCCAAAGACTTTATTCTCCTTGAGGAAATGGACTGGTATCCTCCGTGACAACTTCTTACAGTATGTGGTTTGTCCAAAATGTATGGCAGTATACGTGCTAACTGAAACGTACGAGGTCGGACGGGATGGCACAAAGGTTTGCAAGACTTGTGGTCACATTCCATTCTACAATCACCCACAGCAGAGGTCTGCATTAAGGAAGAAATGTGGCTCTGCCTTGCTAAGAAAGGCAAAATATTCTAGCGGTAAAGAGTATGTAGATCCAATACGTTCTTACTGTTACAAAAGTGTTGTACAGTCTCTGGAAGAACTTGTTAAAAGACCTGGATATGTAGAGAAATGTGAAGAATGGCGAAAGCGGAAAATACCTGAGGGTGTGTTAGGAGACGTATATGATGGACAAATATGGCAGGATTACCAGTATGTGAATGGAGAGCCTTTTTTAGCAGAGCCAAATAATTTGGCCTTGATGCTGAATGTGGACTGGTTCCAACCTTTCAAAGATGCACCTTATTCAGTTGGAGCCATCTACTTGGTCGTTTTGAATCTACCTCGTGAAGACCGTTTTAAGGAAGAAAATATGATTCTCGTTGGACTAATACCTGGACCAAAAGAGCCATCACTGAACATAAATGCTTTCTTAGACCCCTTAGTTGATGAGCTTCAGGAACTTTGGCATGGCATGATTTTGGAAGACAGCTCTTTCTTAGGACATCAGGTTTACAGAGCAGCTCTGCTTTGTCTTTCATCAGATATCCCTGCAACTCAAAAATGTGGAGGCTTTGTTGGACATGGAGCATACAGAGGTAATTTAAATATTCAAACATTCTTTGCTATAATTAATAAACATTGATATTATTAAATCAGTAAAATCAAAATGTTTAAAATGTTTTCTTTTTTAATGGATAGCAGATGGTCTTTTTCATTGAAAAATCAAATATAAATATATGTGTGTAACATTGCATTTAATTTACATTTGCAGGATGCCACAAGTGTTTGAAGACGTTTAGCAAGAAAGAATTTGTTGAAAAAATGGACTACTCAGGATTTGAACGGTCTTCGTGGGAGCCACGCACGTCAAAGGATCACATACACTATGCTGGATTATCCAAACGGGCAAGGACGAAGGCAGAACAGAAAAGAATTGAACGCAAGTATGGAGCTAGATGGTCAGAACTTTTCCGCTTGAGTTACTATGATGCCATCAGATTTGTCGTCATAGATCCAATGCACAACCTTCTCCTTGGTACGGCAAGACATGTATTCAGATTGTGGACAGAACTAGGAATTTTAACAACAAAAAGCCTTGATGAACTTCAAGCTAGAGTGGAAAACATCAAAGTACCTTACGAGGTTGGAAGAATTCCCTTACGGATTTCATCTGGCTTTACAGGATTTACAGCAGATCAGTGGAAAAACTGGACAACCATTTACTCACTGTTTTGTCTGAAGGGGCTTATCGACAACAGACACTATGACATGTGGTTTGACTTTGTGCAGGCTTGTATCATACTCTGCTCCAGAGTCATATCCATCAATAGACTGGAAGTAGCAGATGGATACCTGCAGACATTTCTCTCAAAATTTGTCGAACTGTTTGGCCCATTGCACTGCACCCCTAACATGCATCTACATCTTCATTTGAAAGAGTGCATGTTGGATTATGGACCAGTTTACTCTTTTTGGTGTTTTTCATTTGAGCGTTTTAATGGAATACTGGGAAAGTTTAATAACAACAATAGGAGAATTGAAGTCCAGATTATGAGGCAATTTCAGCAAAGCCAACAGCTTAATATGCCATGGACATGTGAATATGGTGCTGAATTTGCCAGTATTTTAGGAAGACAAATGGTTGGGACTTTGTCATGCAATGACACAGCTGATATGCTTTATGTGAAGCACAATGTTTTAGTGTCAGCAGAAAGACTTCACTTAGAAAACGTTACAGCGGTGCCTCTGTCTCCATTACACCAGACAATCTTGGATGAGCCTGACAGACATGCAGTGTTAACAATGTATAATCAGATGTACCCTTGTGTCACTGATGTTGACTGTTTTGCCATGACATGCAAACGGGTAACATATCTTAATGTAACTTATTCAATTGATGGATCTAGAGCAGAAAGGTCAGCATATGTGTATGCTAAGTGGTGTGGAAACACTAACAGTTTTGAGGAGCCCATCATTGACCCTCTAGCAGAACTACGACCAGCCATTATAAAGCAGTTTATAGTGGTTAATGTTGTGTCAAAAGGTACTGCATTCAAACATGTCATTGCACAAGTTTCCTGGCTTCATCCCCATCCGGACAGACATTTTTATGGAAAGCCAATAGAAGTTTGGAGCTTGCAAGGAACAGACACTTCATACCCAGCATCATTTCTGCCTGTTGAGCGCATTGCTGGGAGATGTGTGGTTAACACATCCACTGTGCATTTAAGCAAGACCAAAGAAAAGGTCACGGTAGTCATGCCACTATGCACAGTGGTGGAGCTCTAGGAGACTGTGATGTTGTTTGCATGGAATGCACATTTTACCATTGTGGCAAAGCTTGATTAAAACTTTTTTTTGAAATAAATTGTTTTGTGTATCTTTTATCATCTTTTACATTATATTGGCCATTGCTAATGACATACAATAATTAGTATAGCATACTTTCATTAAATATATCAATTCAAGTTCAAATTTAAGAGTCTTAATTGGGCTTTACTGAGCCTTATCTATTTATACCAGAGATTTTGCTTTTATACCAGAGATCATGCTTTTTTCACCTCCGCCAAATCTCTACAGTGAAACCTTTTTTAACTCAAGAGTAATCTCCAAACAATGATTCATGCATTTGTTACATCTCGATTAGGCCATCCTTAAAAATATTTTGTTTTTCAGTAACAGCATTTTTTTTTTAAAAAAGGGTCGGTAGGTAGGTCTATATTTTTTTTCCAAGATTCAATGTAAAAAAAAAAAAGTAATATTTTTGTAATGGTGATTACATAGGTATGAATAAACTAATTTGCATATCGTGACGTCACTGACTGGCTTCAGGCGTGCCATTGCAAACTTCATTTTGATTATATAGACCACAAACTATTTGAAATCTTTGTCAAAAAACATGTTTATTGCATTAATTGCAGCTGCATTCATTTCAGGGGAAAAATTAGGCAGAATCAAGAAAGAAGCCACTAGATATCAACAAAAGTGGATTTTCAGAGGGAAACAAATAAATTTAAATGACTTTAGAATTATCAAAATAACAGTTAATTGCATTAGCATGCAATGTAATAGGCCTAAATATAAGAAAACATGTTAATGTGTTACATTAACAACGCATAGGCTAGTTTTTCACCAATGTCTGGGGCTGTTTACACCTGGCCACTTCATGCCACTTCTATTTCATTCAGAAATAGCTGATTTATCAAAACGATTCCATTTGCAACCTGGTCACATAAATGTGTTTTTGCGGATATAAATCCGATCTTCAACTCTCGTGCTATATGTGAATTTAAGAGAGTGGACGACGTCACTGAAAACAACCGTTATGTTGAGATGAATTATTTTAGATCCAGACTTAAAAAATGAAGCGACTGCACTTTTGCGACTGCAGGCCCAAAACTTTGGAACAGTCTACCCCTCTATATCAGACTAGCTCCCTCAATTTCCATCTTCAAAACATCCTTGAAAACTTATTTATTTTCTCTTGCTTTTAATACCCCTTGACTATGATACAACTATTGGCTTTTTTATTTTTATTTTTTTATTTTTTTTTATTGTCCTGTTTCTGCCCTGCATTTTATCTATTGCCCTGTACAGCACTTTGGTCAGCCTTGGCTGTTTTTAATTGTGCGTTATAAATAAATATTGTATTGTATTGTATTTTGTTTTGAATTAAGTTAATACCTTTTAGTCACCTGGGATAAAACTCCCCCTGCTACCCTCATTTGCATTTGTAAAGCTCACAGCAGTCTCATTTACATGTTAAAGCATTAGAGGGAGGGGGGTCACGGGGCAAGCAAGTACCACGTCAATTTCCGACAATTTCCGACAGTTTGCAGTGTTGCCTGTAAATTGCCGTTTGCAGTCGTAAACCTGAAATCCCACGACAATCTACAGCGCCGGTAACTGTCGAAAATCCCACTTTTCATGCAGTGTGTGTTCCCCAGTGTCTCCTCCGGTTCTGGTAATCCCTCTCCGCTCTCCATCTGCAAGAAAGACATACAGTATCATTCAAGTCATCATCATCGGGACTATATTCAGATCTACTCACCTTCATCTGCACTCTGTTCACTCTTCTGGTTGATTACAATAAACTCTCATTACCTCATCCTTGTGTCTGCCCCTTCTGTGTTGTAACAGTGATATTAAAACCTTGATCAGGACTTGCTAACCGATGTTAGTCGTCAGCATTTGTGTTCAGCATTCTTTATTAAGAATTAAATAGGCTTATAGTAGGTTGTTATGATTAGCATAACTGTCCTTAATAAATAATGAAAACATTTCAACATAAAACAACATGCACCTCGCGGAGCTTCAACCATTTCACCATCGTCATCATTTTGTCTCTAGTTTAATATTTGTCAAAAATAAAAACTTTTGAAATGTTCATTTATTGATTCGAAACACTTTTCAGAGCTTTGTTGTGTTTGTTCTCTTACGAGAGGTTCTCTCGTACTGCGTAATATCTTACGCTATGGGGAAATCTCTTTTCCGCAAGATATTGCAGCCAAAAATTATCCTTAATTTTGTAATAATGTAAAACGTGTTGCGGCAGCATGCAGACATAGGCGAGGCAGCTCGAGCGCCTATTGGCTGCCCTGCGGCAACTGCAGCAGCCTATCGATAAGGCCCTATCGTGACACCATATCCAATGGGAGCGCTTCGCGCCCACTGCGTCACATCCCGCCGAAATGGGTGTGGCCTTGGGCTATAAATATAGCGTCGACAGGCTGGTTTAGCTGATTTTCATCTCTTCAGCGGAGCTCTACGCATCGCTGGATCCAGAGAGAAGAAGCCGTGCCGTCAGAGAAAGCCTCTCAGCGGGACGAGTCTGCATCTGAAGCCGCTGGCCACGCCGCCTTCTGCTGCCGTTCCTGCTGCGCTATCCGGTGCACTATATCCTTTTACTGCTAGTGTGTGTTCGCCGCCGCGACACACACTCTCTCTCTCTCTAAAAGAGCCTAGCGTCTTTTTAAAGATGTCTCGTACCCTCTGCGGCTCGTGCCGAGCCCCACTCAGCGACGGGGAGCGCCATGTGATTTGCGTTTCCTGCCTGGGAGAGGATCATGCAGCTCTCACGCTCGCCGATGGCGGATGCCCTCACTGCGAGCTCTTGCCGATGGTGACTCTGAGGACTCGCCTGGCATATTTTAACGAGTATGCACCCCCGCCCGCTGCGCTGCCGCGCCGTAAAAAGCGCCGTGCCCAGCGGGTTCCGAAACCTCCTCCAGCTGATACAAGCTCGCCGGTTCGCCCGCCAGCTTCACCGCCTGCTTCACCTGAGTCTCTCGTTCTCGGACAACGGCCGCTGTCTGCCGCTGCTTCCGTTGTAGACGATGCTGAAGAAGAGGCAGTTGTAGAGGAGGACAGCTGCTCTATCCTGGCATCTGGCAGTGAGGATTGGTCGGGCTCTGTTGATCTCGCACCCCCTGCTCGCGAGCCTTCTGGAAAAAGAGCCAGCATCGAAGCAGAGCTGACGCATCTGCTCTCACAGGCCGTGCAAAGCCTCGGCCTCGAGTGGTCGACGCCTGCGGAGCCTGCACACAACCGGCTGGACGGTTGCTTTCTGCAAGGGGATTGTGTTTCACCGCCTTCTAGACCCGCGCCGTTTCTTCCTAAGCTTCATGAAGAACTCGCGAAGTCCTGGTGTGCCCCCTTCTCAGCCAGGGTGCGTACTTCTGCCTCAGCAGCATTTTCCGTGTTGGACGATGCCAAAAGCAGAGGATACCTCTCTCTTCCTACAGTGGAAGAAGCTGTAGCAGCCCATCTTTGCCCGCCCTCCGCTGGATGGCGCGCTAGAACGGCGCTCCCCTCTAAAGCCTGCCGCACCATTTCAGCCCTGCACAGTCGCGCTTACACCGCCGCTGGTCAGGCTGCAGCAGTGTTGCACACTATGGCCACCCTGCAGATCTTCCAAGCCAACCTTCTCCGTAAACTGGATGAGGAAGGACAGGAAGCCATCAGCATACCGGACTTAAGAAGCGCCACAGATCTTGCACTCCGCGCCACTAAGTCCGCTTCACAGGCCATAGGGCGGAACATGGCCTCTCTCACCGTTGCTGAGAGACATCTATGGTTGACGCTTTCTGAGATGCCGGACTCGGAGCACGCTGCGTTCCTCGACGCCCCATCTCTCCTGCTGGTCTCTTCGGATCGTCCGTCAAGGATTTCGCGGACATATTCGCTGAGGTACAGAAAACGTCACAGGCCATGAAGCATTTTCTGCCAAAGCGCGCTAGCTCTGCAACAGGCCGCTCTAAACCACCGCCGCAGCCTCACAGCGGCAACAGGCCCGAAGCTCAAGACCACGCTCTCGCTCTGCCTGAAGATTGAGATAAAGCCAGAGGCCTCAAAGTCTTCCTAGCCCTCCTAGGAAAACAACGGTGTTCAAGTCCCGCTGCGGCCAGACTTCCACCAAAACTTCTCGCTCGCTCAGTTCCAGAAAATGTGACTGTTCCAGCATATTCCGCAGTAAACAAGTCGGCAACACTGCCCGTTTGCCTGCTTACAAACGCCGTTTTCACGGCGACCCAGATGAATCTCTCAAAGAGTGTTTTTCCTGGTGTTCCGGCTACAGCCGATGGTGTTATGAGTGTACAGGGTTTCTGCAGGGTTTGGTCAGTCAAATTTAAGACTTTTTAAGACCTTTTTATGACCATTATGATTGAAATTTATGACCTATACGAATTACGAAAAATTCATTAAAATTCCTTTCAAAAGTTTTTTTTTTTAATTGACATTCATTGAAAGTAACAAGATGTATTATTTAAATGCCTAAAGACAGCTCCAACGCCCCTTCTTACCCAGTGTGCAATATGCTTGATACTGGTTATTTGCAAACTAAACACACCATCTTTGAGCCATGTCTCGTTAAATGTACACTTTCCCATTGTGATAGACCGGGAGATTTCAGTTATATGAAGGTAAATCAGTAGCAAAACTCGAGAGCACGTAGATGTGAATTTGAGAACTTGTACAATAAATATTCGTACTTGTACATGAACATTTACACTCACAGCTCAAATGTGAAAACCTGTAAAATAAAAATCTGAAGTTGAATGTTGAAATTTGCATTCGCAGACAATAGTCGCAAACCTGTATTCTGAATCTGAAGCTGCAGACGAGTAGACACAAATGTGTAAAATGCCATTCACAGAAATACAACGACAGACACAAACTTGTAATATATATTTTGCGTTTAATCTTACATTCACATTCGCGGTACAACCTCAAGTAGGCACTTGCAACTTCTCAAATCTGTCACTGCAATTTCAAATTTCGCGCCTTGACTTTTGCTACTCTTTTCGCGATATATCAGGTGCAAAACTAACTTGTGCACTTGAAACTCAGAGGCGGTGAGAGAGAAAGGGGGGCGGGAGGAGGGGGGGTCAAAGGAGCCGTTTTATTGGTTGGCACCTAGCCAATGAAATGGGACTTCGATGATGTCACGAAACCCACGTGCACTGAAACGCTATTAGACTGATATTAAAATAAATAAACAATATTATCAAACTCAGTAAACACCATGCTAATAATGCATACTTACAGAAAAGCAGATGAGCACAGAATATGACGAAAGAAAGCAAATGTGTGTTCAGTGCAAATAAACTTGCTGCCTGTGTTTTATTAATAATGCAACGAATTATGTGTTTTTTGTTATTGTTTTTTTTAATATATATAACTGTTGATCCATTAAGCCTCATTAAGCGTTTTCTTGGTTTTCTATGGGAAGAAAACGTACAATTGTTGCGTTCATATTCTGTGCTCAATTGCTTTTCTGTGTGCTTTGTTTGTATGGTGTTTCCTGAGTTTGGTCTTTTAATACCACTGTCTCAATTAAACGCGTTGTGTTCATATTCTGTGCTCATCTGCTTTTCTGTAGTATGCATTATTAGCATGGTGTTTACTGAGTTTGATAATATTGTTTATTTCTTTTAATATCAGTCTAATAGCGTTTCAGTGCACGTGGGTTTCGTGACATCATCGAAGTCCCATTTCATTGGCTAGGTGCCAACCAATAAAACTGCTCCTTTGACCCCCCCCCCCCTCCTCCCGCCCCCCCTTTCTCTCTCACCGCCTCTGAGTTTCAAGTGCACAAGTTAGTTTTGCACCTGATATATCGCGAAAAGAGTAGCAAAAGTCAAGGCGCGAAATTTGAAATTGCAGTGACAGATTTGAGAAGTTGCAAGTGCCTACTTGAGGTTGTACCGCGAATGTGAATGTAAGATTAAACGCAAAATATATATTACAAGTTTGTGTCTGTCGTTGTATTTCTGTGAATGGCATTTTACACATTTGTGTCTACTCGTCTGCAGCTTCAGATTCAGAATACAGGTTTGCGACTTTATTGTCTGCGAGTGCAAATTTCAACATTCAACTTCAGATTTTTATTTTACAGGTTTTCACATGGGAGCTGTGAGTGTAAATGTTCATGTACAAGTACGAATATTTATTGTACAAGTTCTCAAATTCACATCTACGTGCTCTCGAGTTTTGCTACTGATTTACCTTCATACAGTTAGGGCTGGGCAATATGGCCAAAAACAATTATCACGATAATTGTTTTATATTAGTCAATATCAATAATTATCACGATAAATGTCACATCTTTATTTCTTTCAAGTTTAAAGGCAGACTGTTGCTTCTAAGTGAAAGTTGTAGAAACCAGAGCGTTAATTGTGGTTTTAAACTAAATTTACTCTTTATTGTCAGAAAATATAATGACAAACACTTGCTAAAACAGGTGAACATTTCACAAATCTGAGGTAGGAAATTCAAACATTTGTCATTTGTCCTTAAAGGGGACCTATTATGCAAAATTCACTTTTGTATGGTGTTTGGACATAAATGTGTGTTGGCAGTGTGTGTACACAACCACCCTACAGTGATAAAAATCCACTCACTCCTTTTTTTTTAATCTCCATAAATCAAAAGCAGTCTCTCCAAACGACCCGTTTTCAGAATGTGGCTTTAGTGACATCACTAAAGCCACAGGCCCCGCCCACGAGTGTTGACTGACACTGCCGTTATAACTTAGACACGCCCTGATCGAGTTCACTGCGAGTTGTAGGCTACACATCAGCCATTGCTGCAGCAATGCACTCACGAGAAGCGTTGAAGCATCTCCCAAGCGTTGAAGGTGTTGTAGCTGGATGTATTCATTCACATAGCTCTCTCTATTTACTCTTGAAATCTGCCAGCCACTGAAGACGAGGTGGATTCATTTTGTTTTCAAAGAAAATCCTCCCACAACTCAACAGAAACTTATGTAAGTTACTTATGCACTTCTTATACTGTTTACTCAGCTCTAACAGTGATTTTCTGAATAAAAACTGATGCTTCATCTTTTGTGTGACATACAGTAAACTTTATTAAACTCATCAGTATATTTTGTGTCATCATTCAGACAATTAGATCGTCAGACGGAGTCCTACAGCAGGCTTGCATTAATAGTGTATACAAGCAATGCCAAATAGGTTATAATCGTATAATAAACTATACCTTTTCCAACTCCATACAGCATATATTCTCTGACTCTGTAGGCATTTTTATGGTCGAAATGAACACCATTACTGTGACTGTCTGTTTTATTATTATCATCTTTACTGTTCTCTGGCTCTGATCGCGGCTGCTTAGGCTCCGCCCCCTGTGCCGTGAACCAGCAGCTCATTAGCATTTAAAGGAGAAGCACTAAAACAGTGCGTTTTTCACAGACCCAAAAAATGATGATTTAAACGTGCTGTAAATAAAATTCTGTTGGGTATTTTGAGCTAAAACTTCACATACACACTCTGGGGACATCAGAGAATTATTTTACATCTTGTGAAAAGGGGCATAATAGGTCCCCTTTAACAAAATAAATATCTTTATTGGGAAAATAATTACTTAGTTTCTGCATGTGCTAATAGGGGTCAAGTCTTGAAACAGGTTTGTGTTGCCTAACTTTGATGGCACGTATCTTCAGGAAATGTATGAAAAACAGTAGCCTAAATACATTATTAAATACTGTAAATATTCCATTAGTCCTTTAATACATTATCAGCACTAATAATATAATCAAATTCAATATGTATATCCCACATGGTGCAGTTAATATTACTAGGCTAACGTTACAGTAAATCCATGGTAAATGATGGGAGATTCTAGACGGAAAAGCCTTCTGGCTGTATCGTTGTGCAGTTTCTCCTGTTGGTCAGAGCTGTTTCATATGCCTTTAAACTGGTTTAAATCACTGAGACAGTGTGTTCGTCGCTGAATTCAAGCACTTCTCACTGGATCTTGTGACCGAGACCGATCAGAGTAAACGCATCAGTTCTATTGAGCTCGCGCTGCGCTGCCGTTTGGACTTTGAGCCGAGCGGGTAAATGGTCCGTGTGGCGCGCGGTTCAAATGAGCGTTCCGCTTTTGGCGCATTTAACCTGTGCATTTAACATTATGCCGCCAGCGCATTTTCAGGGGGAAAAGGCAATGGTAGAACCAACGATTGAACGAGCATATCAATTTAAGACGTGGCTAAATTAAATTTATGACCTTGTATGGAAAATCCGGACGTTTTTATGACTTTTTATGGCCTAAAATTCTTATTATTAAATTTAAGACGTTTTATGACTTTTTATGACTCCGCGGAAACCCTGAGTGTAGTAAAAATGCCCACTGTACAGAGCTCATTCCTACACACAGACACAGCCCACCCCACAGGGCTCGCGCACATAAAATCGACTCATGTCGGTTGCGCATTAAATGTAGTGAATGTGCCCACGACCCAGTGCCCACAAACACTACACACTGCATGTCCCCCGGTTTCTGTAAAAATGAAACCAAAACACATTCAGTCAGCTCATGCAGATGGTGTTTTCAGTGCAGTAATTGTGCCAGCTATCCCACGCCCACATTCACTCACAGACATGTCAAGCCCCACGGGGCTCTCCCCGTTCGCTCTCTCTCAGCTACCCGCTGCTACAGAGTTGAGCACGGGCAGGCTGCCCGCTGTGATCAGCGCGCCCCCCGCCTCGAACGCTGCAAGCGCGGCGTCTGTATTACAGCACACCGAAGCTCTTCGGCCGCCACTATGTCACGGCCAGAGCTCAGATCTCATTCAACCCCTAGCTATCCATGCAGATGCATGGGCAAAGCTTCCCGGGGTGTCAGAATGGGTGCTGAACATAATACAAAGAGGCTATTCACTACAGTTCACTCAACGCCCTCGCCGTTGCGAGGCGCGAATCGAAACCACGGTGAAAAAGGAAGTAGCTCATCTACTTCGAGCCGAAATTGCGAAACTGTTGAGAAAAGGGGCCATAGAGCCTTTATCTCAAGCTCAGAGCGAAGGGGGCCTGTACAGCAGATATTTTCTGGTACCGAAAAAAGACGGGGGACTCAGACCCATTCTAGATCTAAGACGGCTGAACAGAGCGCTTTCGAAACGCCGGTTCAGAATGATCACTACCAGGAAAATCCTCTCGCAAATTCGCCAGGGGGACTGGTTTGTGTCAATAGATCTGAAGGATGCGTATTTCCAAATACAAATAGCGTCACGTCACAGGCAATTTTTGAGATTCGCCTTCGAGGGCCAGGCATATCAGTACACAGTCCTACCGTTTGGCCTGTCTCTAGCACCCTGTACATTCACGATGTGCATGGACGCGGCCCTCACTTCCCTGAAACTTCGGGGAATGCGAGTTTTGAACTATTTGGACGATTGGCTGGTTCTGGCTCAGTCTCGTACAGAGCTCATAGAACACAGGACCTTATTACTCGAGCACCTCGAGAATCTAGGTCTCAAAGTCAATTGGGCGAAGAGTTTGCTGTCTCCCAGTCAGAGAATATCTTTCCTGGGCACAGAACTGGACTCGCTGTCTATGACAGCTCAGCTATCGCCACAGCACAGACTGGACATACAGCGCATGACGGAAACCTTCTGCTGCGGCGCTATAGTCCCGCTCAGAAAGTTTCAAAGGATGCTGGGTCTCATGGCCTCAGCATCATCAGTGCTTCAGTTGGGTCTTCTTCGTATGCGCCCACTGCAGTTCTGGTTAAAAGCGCGAGTACCGCGCCGAGTGTGGACCTCCGTTTTTTTTCGCCTCAAGGTCGATCAGAAATGCGTCTCAGCTCTGAAACCTTGGAGGGCGATCGACTGGTACCAGTCAGGTGTAAGCCTGGGGACTTCCTCGAGTGTGAAGGTGGTGTCTACGGATGCCTCCACCTCGGGATGGGGAGCTCTGCTCGAGGGCAGAGCGTTATTCGGCCAGTGGTCAGAACGGGAAAAGCTTCTTCATATAAACTGCTTGGAAATGATAGCAGTCGACAATGCGCTGAGGCGCTTTTGTCCCCAGATAACAGGACACCTCGTTCTGGTCCATTCGGACAACATGTCAGTGGTGGCCTACATAAATCGCCAGGGAGGTATCAGGTCCCGAAACCTTTACTGGCTGACGGAACGCCTCCTGGTCTGGGCTCAGCACAATCTGCACTCGTTGAGAGCAGCGCATGTGCCTGGCCACATGAACGTGGGACCAGACAGACTGTCCAGGAACAATGTTCCAACAGGAGAATGGTCCCTACATCCGCAGACAGTCCATCTGCTGTGGGAGAAGTTTGGCAGAGCGGAAGTAGACCTGTTCGCCTCTCAAGAAAATGCTCACTGTCCGAAATTTTTCTCCAAGAGCGAGGATGCGCTGGTCCACGCCTGGCCCCGCTGCCCGCTCTATGCTTTTCCCCCGTCACACTCCTACCTCAGGTATTAGAGCGGATCACGGAAAGCGGATGCTCAGTGCTACTAGTAGCTCCGTTCTGGAAAAACCAGGCTTGGTTCCCAGTCCTGATGCAGCTGGATATCAAACACCTGTCTTTCAAGACGGCGTTTCTACTGGCTCTCGCTTCAGTGAAGTGTGTAGGGGACTTACAAGTGCTTTCAGTGAGCGCGACATGTATGGAGTTTGGGCCAAATGACTCAAAAGTCATACTCAAACCGAGGCACAGGTACGTCCCTAAATCCCTCAACACACCGTTCAGGTCTCAGGTGATTTCCCTGTCGGCCCTGCCGGTCCCTAACGAGGAGAAGGACGCCAGCTTACTTTGCCCAGTCAGGGCATTAAGGGCTTATGTGTCTCGCTCGTCTGCCTTCAGACAGACAGAGCAGCTCTTTGTTTCGTTCAGCGGACGCTCTAAGGGGCTAACCGTGACGAAACAGAGCCTATCCAGATGGATAGTTGATGCCATTGTGTTGGCTTACGCCTCTAAGTGCCTGCAGTGCCCGTTAGGTGTAAGAGCGCACTCCACAAGAGGCATGGCCTCATCGTGGGCTTGGTCTAGTGGGATTGCCTTGCAAGATATCTGTATGGCGGCAGGCTGGGCCTCCCCGTCTACATTTATAAGGTTTTATAACCTAGAGGTTCCCGCTTTGCAGGCTAAGCTGCTGTCGGTCTAAAATCAGTACTGTCTGCCCCGTTGCTTTCGGCCCAGAGTACTAAATCTGCTTGAGAGACGCTCGCTGATTGATCGCGCAGCTCTGTGGGCAGTGTGTAAGACCCATAATATTCATCAGACCAGGCCGGTTTTCGCCCTGGCTGTTGGAACACTATTATTAATTGCTCCTTATAGGATGCTATTTATTACGGGAATGATGCTACTCCAGCCTCTCCTCCTGGACTCTTTGTGAGTCCCTGATGATCATGTGCTATATGGGCCCCGGGCACCTGCCCTTGGGACTTTGGTACTGGATCTCAGCATGCACAGCGTTTTACATTGTGTTCCCCATAGCGTAAGATATTACGCAGTACGAGAGACCTCTCATAAGAGAACGTACTCGGTTACTAACGTAACCTCGGTTCTCTCTAGAGAGGGAACGAGTACTGAGTATCTTGCCGTGCCTGCAACACGCTCTGGTTCGCTCCGGCGATGAAAACCAGCTAAACCAGCCTGTCGACGCTATATTTATAGCACAAGGCCACGCCCATTTCGGCAGGATGTGACGCAGTGAGAGCGAAGCGCTCCCATTGGATATGGCGTCACGATAGGACCTTATCGATAGGCTGCTGCAGTTGCCGCAGGGCAGCCAATAGGTGCGCGAGCTGCCTCACCTATGTCTGCATGCTGCCGCAACGCGTTTTACATTATTACAAAATTAAGGATAATTTTTGGCTTCAATATCTCGCGGAAAAGAGATTTCCCCATAGCGTAAGATATTACGCAGTACTCGTTCCCTCTCTAGAGAGAACCGAGGTTACGTTAGTAACCGAGTACGATTTGATTTGTTGTGTTGTGATATCATTTTTATAGGCGTTTAGACAATTTCAATTGTTGCCTACGTGCTGACAACAGATGTTGGCTGACATCTTATATGTTTTATCGTTCTTGATGCTTAAATAGGTAACTGTTTATTAAAGTCAAGCGTTTTGTTTAATTATCAATGGCACATTACAACATAAATTTGCTACATTCCAGTCGAGCCGCTGCACAGACGACAAAACTGATGAAGTCAAGTCAAGTCAAGTCATCTTCATTTATATAGCGCTTTTAACAATGTATATTGTTTCAAAGCAGCTTTACAGAGATAAGCGTTAAATTTAAGGTAACAGAGATTGTTCTGGCTTTACAGCAGAGTTAAGTTATTTTCCATCTAAAGCTAGTTTTGATTGATTTGCTTCCGTCGCAACGATCATTTGTTATTAAACCAGGGGCCGCCAAGACGACACCATTCCCTCTACACAGACTTTAAACGCGAACCTGTGAGAAACGCTGATGGCGTTCACATGCGCATTTAGAATGGGTTCTATAGTTATGTGCGTTTGAAAATACGCAGGTTTGGAATTCCCTACAAGCCAAGCCTAAACAAAGTACTTGTCTTTCCTTATAAATTTTGATAAAGAATTTTATTTTATTTTGTTGCTTTGGGGTAGGAACGCGAAACGAGTTTTCCCGACAACGCCTTCCCAGCTAACAATTTATGGTTCCCAGAACGTTCTCAGAACGTTAGTTTTTGGTTGCGGGAACGTTCCCTTAAGGTTAGGGTTTGGTTAGGTTTTGGTTCCCATGGAAAGTTTTCTTAACGTTCAGGGAACGTTCATTGCAACCTTTAGGGAACGTTCCCCTAACGTTCTCTTAACGTTGCAACCTTTAGGCAATGTTCCCCTAACGTTCTCTTAACGTTGCAACCTTTTGGCAACGTTCCCCTAGCGTTCTCTTAACGTTGCAACCTTTAGGCAACGTTCCCCTAACGTTCTTTTTTTACATTACCCTAACATTTAAAAAACTTTAACAATTTTATTATTACTTTAAACTGTCTGTGCATGAACAAGATTGAATGATTATATATTAGCAGGAATGAATGAGCAAACTTGATGGGATTTAAATAATAAATAATACTTTAATATACAATATAAAATTAACAATAAAAGGCCTAAAAATATAATACAAGAATCAGAATCAATTTTATACAGTTTTAGTATACAACTATACAAATAAGACAATATCAATACAAGTACAAATGGACTGGGATGAAGAGTGCAAAGTAATAGTGCAAATGTATTGTGCAAGATGCATATTGGAATGATAAAGTATGTAATGTTTAGGTAAATGGCCAAAGTGGCAAAAATACAATTGCTTTAATAAAAAAAAAAAAATAGAAAACAAAAAGATTAAAAAAAAATAGAGCTCCATGGTTTTAAAGGCTCAGTCCTTCTCAGCTGGCCTAAAAAGAAAGAAACAAACGTTTGATATGTCATACTAAAAAAGAAGACAGACAAAAGCAAGACAAATTGCCTTACTAACAACCGTGTTTTTTTTTTATGATCACAAATATTGATAGTTTTCCAATTCCTTTGATTATTATCATTATTATGAACATCACTTAGACGAATTTCAATTTACCGTCTGTGTGGGGCAAACTTCAGCACTTGCCCAATCAAGTCCTCCACGTCTGCTGCAGTCAGCGCAGGGAAGTTTTTCTGGGAGGCCGCTAGAGTAGAAGTCAAATTAAAACCTCCAAGCTTAGCAAAATACTGATGTTAACAATGAAATAGCACATGCCTGTTATAACCCTGCAGATTTTCAGGTCCTGGAAGGCCTTCTTTGCCTTTCTGCCTCGTAGACTGTACTGTTTAAGCACGTCATTTGTTGCCACTCGCCGTAGCATGCGACGGATGGCAGTACCTCCGGTCGAACCACCAAGGGTTGTCAGGAAAAGTTGCTGCAAAACATATAGAAATACAAATTATACATGTAGAACAAAGTGGAAAGCTTGTACAATCTCAATTTGTAAGAGCCGTCAGTTCAGTAATAATGATATTTGAAATTATGCAATCATATAGTGTAATCTTAAAGCAGGGTAGGGCAGGACTATGGCCACTTAATTACCATTTTGTCCCTCCTCTCCTGTTGACCAAGACTCCTGTCGAACTCCTCCAGCTCTGTAACCGTTGAGCAAGGCGACAGCAACAAGTCATCGACTGGAGCAGAGGGAGGTGACTGGGAGCTCCTTAAGAGCATGAGCAGCTCATCCATCTTCTCCTCAAATGCGTCCATCCGCTGTGCCATGCGGGTAATGGATGTCCTCATGGCTATGGAAAAATTAATGGTGTTGTTTCAGTTGTTATACATTATATACTTGCATGTGAACAACTTAAGGGAGTTTCTTACCTCTCATTTCAGTCTCCATGGCTGAGCCACCTCCCTCTGTGTGATGACTCACCTCCCTCTGTGTGATGAGTTCTGCTGTTAACAACAACAAAAAAAAGTCAAGTTACTCTCAAGTTCCTTGTCATGAAATTGTATATAATTAGAAATAGAAAATTCAAAGCCACTGTACCTTCAGGCCGAGCTTGCATCACAATAGACCCATCTAATTCTGGGCGACCGGCTGGTTTTTTGTGTGGTGTTGACTCAACTTAAAAAAAAATTTTTTTTTTAAAAGTAGATATGATTATTGGTCAGTTCATTTATGGTAGGTTTCTTGCACATGGCAAAAAAAACAGCAACACACATGCAGGTGGTGGAGGCAGTGACATCTGCTGACCTGAAAAAAGGCAGGAAGAGAAACTAATCAGAACAGTCACATGATATGCACCAGGTTGAATGTCAGTAGTTCCATGGTAGGAAATTTGACTCTGGTTTCTTAAATGCATGCATAAATGTTAACTTAAAGACAGGGCTTCCAGACACACACTCCGTCCTGGAATGCTTTCTTGCTTGTGGAACAGATTCATCTAAAATAAAAGACCAAACAATTTGTACAGATTGCTAAAAGAAAATTTGAATTGTGTAAATAATGTACTCTGTACTTAGGTCTTACCATCACTTGAAGAATCCGCCATGAACCTCCTTGGGCGTCTACACTGCCTTTTGTGGACGCTCGCATCATCTTCCGTCTCAATGTTAGAAACTAACACCAACTTATACCAAAATTGAAATTAAACGGTTAGAAATGAAATGTTAAACAGTTTGAAATGATGAAATTAAATGACTATGTATACAGTATTTTAAATAAAAATAAAAGTTATGAAGTTAGAGTGTTTTTAACCAATGTTTTGACCAATCATTTCTGCATTGATCAGCAGATACGCCCTATTTTTCTTTAGAAGAATTGGAAATGTTTGGTGCCAAAAAGGCGTATTTGATGTTTTTGCCAAATTTTATAGATTTTGCAAGGTTTTAGAATATGTTCATCGTCTTAATATGCCATAATATGTTCACTTAAGAACTTACTCATATAAGCATGTATGTGGTTGCAATGTTGTGGCTGAAGGTTAATAAATACAGTTGATTGAAGTGTGGTCAAAATTTTGTTTTGGCTCTCCTGTAAAGTTTGTCAAATGCCACTTACGCCCCTCTGGTTCCAAGCCCTCGATATATGCAAAGCGCAATATATATGCAGTCCATTTAAATCGTAACTCACCAAAACTAGAAACAATTTATTTGGGTTGTCGTAGCAACATGCGGGTAACTTACATGAGCTTCTCTCGTGTCTCTTAGGTTACATCCACGGCAAACGTAGCAAACTCATTAACTCGCCGTTTCATTGTCTAAAATATTCACTAACGTTAAACATTGTTTAACGTTACGGAGTTTATTTAAATAACACTAGCCTAACGGCGAATGCTACTGCTGACGCGGATGTTGACGTCACTTCTGTGAGTTGAAAAAAGCACGTAAAAGTCCAGGCAGAAAGCGATGCATAATAAATAAACTCCTGATTTAACGTTACTTACAAACGTACAAACTGTTTGGCTCGATGTCATGGTGCAAATGACCATAGGTTGATTTTACTCTGGACCATCCCTTTAACGTTAGCTAACGTTCAGTGTTTCCCACACATAGACTAATTCGTGGCGGTGCGCCAGAGAATCAACACCGGCCGCCACATTGCAAAACACGCAGCGTATTCATTCAGCTGCATTTCCTTTCCCTGCTCTCCCTCCGTCTCTCCGTCACTCGCGCGTCTCTCTCACAAGCAATGTTTTGTCTCGCCAAAGCCTTATTTGATCGGTGAGTGATACATGACTGCTGCGCTTGCGGTAGGGCTAAAAGAACGAGCAGAGAGAGAGGCCCGGTCGCGCGCGCGCACCCTCACCGTCTTCAAACTGTCTTGCTCTCTCTCGCTCCGTCGCGCATATCAATCAAAATCAATTGAGAATTGACACGATGGTAAAAGATCGGAAGACCTAAGTTTCACATGGAACATTCGTTTTCTGCTGAATTACTGCTAGGTGTTGTGCTAAAAAAAAAAAAAAAAAAAAAACTTTTTCGTTGCCTTAACTTCTCTGAAAAGCGTTCCGCACATTCAGATGACATAAAAAACACTTTAAATAAACAAACCAAAACCTATCCAATGATGAAATGTGTTCTGTGTTGAAAAGGGCTTAAGGTTAAACCCCAAACCCTTGCATTACAACCACAACATCATGAAACTGTAACGTATTTCACTTACTTTTTCGTGAGAATGTGGAGCTGTGTTGGTTGTTTTCCAAAACTTCCTGACAGTGAATGGTCTACTGGGTTCTACGTAGACTTATCATTTTTTTCCCAGCCAATCAGGAACGTCCGTGTTGCGTCGCACGCCTTGACGTCAGGCAATCTGGCCAATCAGCATTTTAGAGGGTAATTTTACTCTCCGACACAGTGGTACTACCCACGTATAGTGTTTTTTTTTTTTTTTATCTCTTTCCTGCACTTAAACATTAGATGGAGTTTTTTATTTTTTTTATTTACTGTTTAAATCCAGAAGGTCTTTGGTGTATGCAAATAGCACAACACGGAAGTCAGGACAGGACTTCAATCGGTCACCTGAAAGCAGAGGCACTTCCCCCTACTGCCGTAGGTGTGTAACGGTTGGATTTGTACACTGATCTGAGCCACTAGTGAAATGTAAAATGAAAGAAGTGAATTTTTGTAGTTGTGAAAATCGTTTTATTGATAGATTCTTGTTTTAAGTATTTTCACCTAATACAGTTAAAAAAACGAAATCAAGCACAAAAGTATTGTTTTTAGCTAAATTGATATCAGGCTAAAAATAAATATATTCTCTTGCTATGCTGTTTATCTTACTTCGATTTCATAAGACCAATCATTTTTGAGTGAATCGAAATCAAGTGACTGTAAACCTTTTATATTCTATGTCAAAAACTTAAATGGAGCTGGTTTAAATAAACATTTCAAAACCACACTCAGAACAACCAAAAAACAACCAAACAGGAACGTTGTGTGGAGGTACAGTGCAACCACAGGAGAACGTTTTAGTTGGTTGGTTCCCTTAACGTTTAGGGAACGTTATAACCCTGAGGGAATGTTCCCTAAACGTTAGTTTTTGGTTTGGTTCGAACTAACCTTTAGAGAACCATAAACTAACGTTCCCTAAACGTTCTGTGTTAGTGGGGTTATCTGTATAGTGGTAGAGGGATCCTCCATAGGGAGAGACTAGTTGGCACTTCAGCACTGCGTTGTCATCGGTCCAGGCGAAGGTCCTTCTTCGTCAGATCTGGATACGGCCTGGATCCGGCAGGCTGCAGGAAAACCTCGGGGTAAACACAGACACTAAAATTAGCGTAGATGCCATTCTTCTCATGATGTAACGAGTACATCAGGATTTATGGGAAGTGTTCCCGGTTCCCGGTTCCCTAAAGGAAGATTGTCAGCCGTCTTTAATCTGCTAAATTATTGTTTTGTGAATCATTCACGAAATTGAGATGACTGACAGTGATATCCGGCCATAGCAACGAAACAGATCCATACATTGAACAAATCAGAAAAAGATTTTGTTGACTTGGCTACACAAAATAACAGACTAACTAAATAGTATTGCTTTCAATATAAAAACCAATGAAAATGAAAAAAAAAACACTAAAATTAATTAAGTTTGAAACCCCACCGCACATTTCAAGGTTTAAATAAATCAATGAAGTGGAGTCTACGTTTTTTAATCAGTTTTAATTTGATAAACATGACACAATATAACATCGCAACTACATGAAAAAGGTGTTTACTGTTATAAAAAACTGATTTGTGAGATTTAGAGGAACTAAAGGTGTTCGAATAAACAAGAAACACACGTGATCGTTGTCATGCGGTGAATCCGGCCAATCGTGGAACAGGTATGTCGTCATCAGAGCTCGTGCAGCAGCTCTTGAGAAGCTGCGCTGTCTGAATTCTCCGGCTACTCTCGAATCGCTCTGGCGGTACTTTGATGGCATACTTCACAGTCACCTGGCGTCGGCGCTGTATCAAGTCGAACAAAATTTCTAACCGGCATGTACTTCTGCACCTGAGACCTGCTGTTAGACTCTCTAAAATGGAGAGTGACTCACATTGTCGCAAGACGATGTAAAGTACATGCATCTGATGAGTTTTATCGAGTTGATGTCAATAGCGCGCACTCTCTGTAGGCATATTCATATTTTGCCGCTATGTGAAAAAATCCAGCAAAATGCACCGGCGCATGTCGACCCCAGAGGATTAACTTTAGCCTAACCATAAATTGTGATTACAATATATATGATCACTCACATCAAGACGCAGCTGCGGTGGTGGAGTCCATGTAGGAGGAGCAGCGTTTGCGTTGCTTTTCAGCGCGAGCTGTGTGGAGAAGCCCATTTCCACCTTTATTGCGTTGGAGAAGCAATCCCGCGTAAAATGCAGGTTTCACACTCACGGTCTTCCAGGCCAAGTGCATGCAACCACTGGTGCCTAATTTCCAAGTCTGCTGGAAAGCTATGCAGGGGTGCGTTTCGTAACTCAATGCTTCACTACCATAGTACGATGCATCATTGAAGAGATCAACTAGCTAGTCACAACTGTTTCCCAAAACCATATTGGCGCAAAGTGGACGTTCAACCACATTGGTTTATGATGCCACGCACGTGGTGAAGTAATAACTTCTTTTAATGAAACTGTTTGAGATCTGTTAGACCTTGCCTTCAAAGGATGCAGCCCCTGAATTGGGACACAGCTGTGTATCAGAGGTAAACTAAACATGGGATCCTACTGAATGTGTCTGCACTTGCTTGGCTCCTCATTAGACACTTGTCAGTAAATGAAACCTAGAGGGTGTAGTTCCTAGTATAATGTGACTTACTGGAAACTGCTGTTATTACAGAAACTGGTCTAGTTTTACCTGTGTGACAGTAAATACTTCAAATTTTCTCCAAGGGTCATGTTCAAAGTCATGGCTTAGATGGCTCTGTTAACACAAGAATCTTTAAAAATTATTAATTGTTTTGCTATTTTAAGTATGAACAGTGTTCACTGTACATACATTTTGGCAGGCATGTATTACACTATGATACTAAGCGGGGAAGCTGGTCTCGGAGTCCTCCCCAGTTCTACAGCGCCCCACAATATTTTCCAATGTTAAATCTGTGGTGAAAAATGGAACTACAGCAGACTCTAATTAATAATAATAATAACCTTTATTTTATAAAGTGCCTTTAAAAGCAGCTTCTCAAAGCACAGTACATACAATAAACAATTGTTAAAAGCAACAAGAAACACATCAACAGGTAAATGTAAGTTTAAAAAAATATGTCTTAAGTTGACCTTTAATAATGGCATAAGTCTGAGCTTCCCTAAGTTCAAGAGGTAGAGAATTCCAAATTCTGAATTATATTCTAATTATGTAATTATGTACTATATTCTAATTGTGAGCCATTGGGGCAGATTTCAGACTGCGCCGCTTATTTACATGTGACCTTACATAAACCTTGCTCCAGACCAAGATGATATGAATCCCTTTCAGCTATCAGGTCAGTAACTAGTTGTCTGTTTTTCGTATCAACTGAACAAAAGTTTAAATATGCTTTTCTTTTCTTCATCGGAATTTCTCCACACAGCTTGTAACATTCTAAAACAACATTCAGAGGCAATAAATACTACATTAAGGCAATACTTAGCATTCTATGTGTGCCAATCAACATTTTCCAGCAGGATTTGCACCTGCCCACACTGCCAAAAGAACCAACACCTGGTTCAATGACCATGGTATCACTGTGTGATTTCATGTAATATTCTAATTTTCTGGGATTTTGATTTCGTGGTTTTCATAAACTGTAAGCCAAAATCATCAAAATTATAACAAATAAAGGCTTGAAATATCTCACTTTGCATGTAATGAGTCTAGATAATATATTAGTTTCACCTGTTAAGTTGAATTCTTCAAATAAATCAACTTTTTGATGATATTCTAATTTTATGACCAGCACCTGTAAATTAGCCTTATATGCTGACGACTTATTACTCTACATTACCAATCCAACTGCATCTATCCCCGGAATAATGCATCTATTAGATGATTTTTGGAAATTTTCTGGGTATAAACTGAACTTACAGAAGAGTGAATGTCTACCCATAAATCAGTCAAGCCAAAAACTAAAACAGAATAACATACCCTTCCACTTGGTGAGTTCTAAATTCAAGTATCTTGGTGTTAATGTCACCCTTTCTTATTCTGCTTCAAAGGCAGCAAATTTTACACCTTTGTTTTCATACATGAAGTCCACTTTTTTAAGATAGGCAACTCTCCCATTATCTCCACTAGGTAGGATAAACGCTGTTAAATTAACATTCTGCCAAAATTTCTTTACCTCTTTCAAGCTAGTACTCTGTTTCTATCCAAATCTTTCTTCAAGAATATAGACAAACTAATCTCCTCTTTTATATGGGCAGGAAAAACTCCTAGAGTTTCCAAAATTTTGCTTAAAAAAAGTAGGCTAAGTGGAGGGCTTTCCTTGCCTAACTTTATGTATTATTACTGGACGGCGATCAAAATTAGTGTTTTGGGTACAGACCCCCTCTTTACCATGGTGCCACTTAGAAGCTTAGAAGTCTTGTATTTTAACATCTCTCCCTGCTATGGTATTCTCTTCTCTCCCTATGTCCCTTTCACATAACACGAAAAACCCAATAGTATGCTCTTCTCTCAAAATATTCTTTCAATTTCATTTTAAATTTACCTCTGTATCAACCATGGCTCCTATACGAAATAATCATCTCTTTCTTCCTCCCATTTCAGATTCTGTATACTCTTATTGGGAAAAGAGAGGTCTGAAATGCTTTGAAGATCTTTTCATTAATGATGTGTTTGCAAGTTTTTCTGAATTACCTTCATCATTTAATCTGCTTCCTTCTCACCTATTTTGTTATTTTCAAATTAGGCACCCTGTTCTCTGGGTTTCCCTCTTTGCCTACAAAGTCTACATGGGAAGAGGCTTTTAAACTGAATCCTCATATGGGTGGGACTATCTCAAAGATATATGCAATTATCTTGTCAAAGGATAATGCTTACAACATCAAAACTATCAGGGCTTGGGAAGAGGAACATGACTTAGAGTTTGAAGATGACTACTGGAGTAGAGTATTAGACAATGTACGTACTACCACTTAGTGTGCTAGGCTTAGTTTTATACAATTTAAAACTATTCATAGAGCTCATCTCTCGAAGACAAAACTTTCTAAAATGTATCCCAATGTTTCAGATTTGTGTGATAAATGTAAACTTTCACCATGTAACCTTAGCCATATGTTTGTATTGTGTGCCAAGTTACAAAACTTTTGGAATTCTTTCTTTAAAATAGTTTCTGATGTCCTAGGGGTCAAGTTAGCGGTTTGCCCTTTGATTGCAACCTTTGGTGTTCCATCTCAGCGTCAGACTTTAAGCCGTAGACAGGCCGATGCCGTAGCTTTTGCATCTCTCCTCGCTAGGCGCATAATACTGTTATCTTGGACCTCCCCACAACCCCCTTCTATTTCAGTTTGGCTCAAAGATTTGGCCTTTTTTTTAAAACTTGAAAAAATTAAGTACAATATTAGAGGTAGGGGAGAATCTTTTAGCAAAAAAAGGCAAAAGGGGGCGTGAACGATCATGAATAATGCTCTGATTCACACCTGAGAAGACAATGACCTGCATAATGAGCCTTTCATTCAGGTGTGTCACTGAGCCACAAGGCAGAATGCAAAAAAAAAAAAAAAAAAAAAAAAAATATAAAAATAAATAAATACAATTATATATATATATATATATATATATATATATATATATATATATATATATATATATATATATATATATATGGCAGGATGGGCGATTACCCCTCCTAATTTTGTAATCTGAGGTTTGGTCAATGGGCTGGGACCATGGGTATATAAGAGCACAGGCTGCCAGTCCAGTGGTGTGCATCACTTTCCGGGGCCATGACGTCATCTACGCGCCCTGCTGCTTGTGCCTGGAGTGCAGTGTTGACATGTGTTGAAGCTTCTTAACCACTGGCTGTGCTGTTTACTGGTGTGTTGCCTGCTGGAGAATTAAATGTGGACATTTGATACGGTAAGGAAAGCATGTACAACAACGTTTGTGTAATGAGATTCCTATGGGTTGCTTCAATCGAGCGGGTACTAATCTGTATGCTTTACGTAGTCTAAAGTTCATCCGCGCTCTCTGCCGATGAGTTTTTTCGGGGATATCTGGCTATATCTGGGATATCTATCGTGGTCTTCTCTGACATTAGTCGCTGTGTGTGTGCTAGTGTGTGTGCACTGTGATTCGAGTGATTTTCATTAAGGGTGATATTCTTAGACTACCCCTGTTGGTAAGCCTGGGTTCCTTTGCCACTAATGATTGAACTTAACAATTGAGATGAGTGTGATTGCTGGTCAATGTCTCTTTTAACTATCATAGAATGCCTCTTTTAACTGCTAATAAAATACTTTTGTACGATTACTTATGTCTCTGACTCCAATGGTGATTAGGACCTGTGCGTGCCTTTAGAGGTTGTTTAATTCCTGGGGTGAAATTCCCCAGGTGGCGTAGTCGGAAATTATATCAATTTGAGTTTACTGAGTGCGTGTATAGTAAGCGCTCCGCCCCACCCCATAGCTCCCCTGCTTTGCCACATATACACATACACACACACTACATAATTGGTTCAGAGTTGGAAACATCTTGAATTTTTTTTTGTCTTTTTCCACAAATTGTGTATGCTTGCAAATTATATAATATCTAAGGTAAACATTTCTAGTAATTGTGCAGTTAATTCTCATACTGTATTTTCAGAAAGTTTTGGAATATGTATCCTCTCCCCAAATTTGTCACTAATAAAACGATACAAATAATTTAAAGAGAAGGCTTATATTGACCTTATAAGATTTTGTTTACATCTACCTTATAAATATGTTTTGCTATTTTATTAAAAAGGTTACAATTACAACAATTACAATTTTAACAATATTTCAAGTGTAATCTTTCTTTGTAAAAAATAAAGTATACATTTTATCATACGTATTTCAAAGTTAAGGATTCATTAGTAGGAATATAGTATTGGAACAAACACTATAATAACATCTTAGTTGATGACTTTATTTTTTAGAACAAAGCACGATTAGAACAAAGCACTTAAGAATAAAGCACTTACTATTCACAATCCTCAGCTGGATACGTTGCTCCTCGAAATGAATATAAACCAGCACTTCTGAGGTAAATTTTCCAGTATTATTATTATGATAGTATTATTCTTCACAGCGTTGCAACATAAAGTAGGGGAGAGCGGGGCACAAAGTAACGCTTTTTGACTTTCTCAGTTTGTGTAAATCTACTTATGTTTCAGAGTATTTATTTTTTCCCACATTAATTTCCCACATGTCTAGTACCACATGGTTTTGTTTTATTAATACAGTATATACCTTTTTCAGGATATACCCCGAAAGAATGGAAGTGAAATGTGACAACATGCCCCATAGGTGGGGTACATTGTAACATGCGAGGGGCACATTGTAACATGACCATATGACAGCTTAAAATGTTATCTGATCTAATAAAAAAAATATACAAGACAAACTAAAATATTTTCTAAATAAAATACAATTAAAAAAAATTCATATAAAATAATGGCAATTTTTAATAATTAAATATAAACTCATTTTTAAGTTTTGACAACGAACACAGGAAAACACAGCTATACAACATAGTTCAAAACAAATAAATAATTAGTAATTTCTGAACATTGACTCTCAGTCTTTATTCACCTTTTTCTCAATAAAATTAATAAAACTATAGAATATAATAGCATATTTCTAATAGGGGCACATTGTAATGAAGTGTTACAACATGCCCCGCCTGCACAACTGGGATTTAAACCCGGCTAGTGTCTTCTGCTGGTTAGCGAAGCATTAAAGAACTATCTCAACTGTTAAATAACATATTGGAGATTAAAATAATATCAGATTTGTCTAATTTTAAATAAACACAAAAAGTAGAGATGCAAAATTAACTTAAGTAAGAAATTTACTTTTGCTATGGTTTAATGAATGTCTATGGATATCTTCCAAAAAAAATAAAAATTTGGCGCAATTTTTTCTCTATATAGTGTTGATATGGCAACTAATAAATACACCAAGTTTCGTCACGCTAGCACGTGTGGAAGTATTTAAAACAAGTGTGTTACAACTAGCCCCACGTTAGGTTGTGCCCCGCGCTCCCCTACACTAATCTGATTAAACTTGGTGTGTTTTATGGAGCTGATGTGGGCGTTGACACGTTTGCATGGATTGCCTCAGATCATTTGCATTTGAATAGCGGGCACTCTCTGTGGGCATGGTCACATTAGCAGATAACTGTCACAAATCCGGTCTGTGGCCTTCTGCACGATAGCCACCAGAGGTCGCTTCTCCATCATATTGACTCACACCACATAGCACACTGGACTGCATTTCCCATCATCCATTGCACGGACGACACACACAGCTGATTACACTAATCACGCTCCCAGCTGAGAACTATCTCACAATCACTATCACCCAATCACACACTCTTTATAAGCCTTGGACTTTCTCTCTGTGATCGCCGAGTATTGTATAGCGCATATCATAGTGATAGCTACTCTACGGAGCCCACGCAGTTGTTTTAAGTCTTGCCTTGCCTTGCCTTGCCTGTTTTCTCGTGTTTTGATATCTGCCTGTGTTTCCTGGATTAACCCTTTGCCTTGCCCTTCGGACTCTGTTTGCCCCTCGTTTGGATCATTGCTTGTGTACCTGGATTATCTCTCTGCCTTGCCCTGTTGGATATTGTTCACCGATCGTAGACCCACGCTTGCCCTAGGATCTCTCTTGTGTCTTGCCTGTACCATACCTGTTTACCGTTGTCTGACCTTTGCCTGTTTACCATGTTTATAAATAAAAGCTTGCACATGGATCCGCACGCCTCACGTCTTGTTCGCCCCGTTACAGAATACTCGGCCACACAAGGATCCAGCAACTTTTCAGATGGACATTTGTCAGGTATGGACACTACAAGACTATTGTTTGCCCTCAAACAAGGCCCACGATCACTGGAGAACCATATTAGAGAGTTTTTAGCCTTCGCTCATTATTCTGATTTACCGGACATTATCTTGATTGAGATTTTTTGTGATGGCATTAATCAACCATTGCAATCTCAGCTTAGACGTGAGGGTCCACGTTCATCACTGAGTGGTTTTTTTGATTTTGCTTTGACTGTTGGCTCACTATTCACTGTGTGTGTCGCGGATGAGGATCACGTCATGCCGCCCATCACTGGATCGTTCTCTGGACGTCCTAGATTAATGTCCAGCGTTATGGACCCACCGCTCATGTCAGCACGGAGGGCCAAGAAGATCGGGCGAACAGGGTCTCCCTTCATAGTGGCCGAGGTGGAGCCCGCACTTCACGCCAGTTCAGCCGAGCCTGCACTTCACGCCAGTCCAGCCGAGCCCACACTACGCCAGATCTGCCGAAGCCAAGGCAGTATGCGTCGTGCCCGCCGCCCCTGAGAGAGCAAGCGACATGCCCACCGATCCAGAGCCCTTTTTACCGTTGGTCCCGTTCAGCACAGAGCCCTCATCGCTGCCCAGCACAGAGCCCTCATCGCTGCCCAGCACAGAGCCCTCATCGCTGCCCAGCACAGAGCCCTCATCGCTGCCCAGCACAGAGCCCTCTTCGCTGCCCAGCACAGAGCCCTCTTCGCTGCCCAGCACAGAGCCCTCATCGCTGCCCAGCACAGAGCCCTCTTCATCGCTGGTTCCGTCCAGCACAGAGCTCTCATCGCTGCCCAGCACAGAGCCCTCATCGCTGCCCAGCACAGAGCCCTCATCGCTGCCCAGCACAGAGCACAGAGCCCTCATCGCTGCCCAGCACAGAGCCCTCATCGCTGCCCAGCACAGAGCCCTCATCGCTGCCCAGCACAGAGCCCTCATCGCTGCCCAGCACAGAGCCCTCTTCGCTGCCCAGCACAGAGCCCTCTTCGCTGCCCAGCACAGAGCCCTCTTCGCTGCCCAGCACAGAGCCCTCTTCGCTGCCCAGCACAGAGCCCTCTTCGCTGCCCAGCACAGAGCCCTCTTCGCTGCCCAGCACAGAGCCCTCTTCGCTGCCCAGCACAGAGCCCTCTTCGCTGCCCAGCACAGAGCCCTCTTCGCTGCCCAGCACAGAGCCCTCTTCGCTGCCCAGCACAGAGCCCTCTTCGCTGCCCAGCACAGAGCCCTCTTCGCTGCCCAGCACAGAGCCCTCTTCGCTGCCCAGCACAGAGCCCTCTTCGCTGCCCAGCACAGAGCCCTCTTCGCTGCCCAGCACAGAGCCCTCATCGCTGCCCAGCACAGAGCCCTCTTCATCGCTGGTTCCGTCCAGTTCAGAGCCCTCTTCGCCGCTGGTCCTGCCCAGCTCAAAGCCCTCTTCGCCGCTGGTCCTGCCCAGCTCAAAGCCCTCTTCGCCGCTGGTCCTGCCCAGCTCAAAGCCCTCTTCGCCGCTGGTCCTGCCCAGCTCAAAGCCCTCTTCGCCGCTGGTCCTGCCCAGCTCAAAGTCCTCTTCGCCGCTGGTCCTGCCCAGCTCAAAGCCCTCTTCGCCGCTGGTCCCGTCCAGCTCAGAGTCCTCTTCGCCGCTGGTCCTAACCAGCTCAAAGCCCTCGCCGCCGCTGGTCCCGTCAAGCTCAGAGACGCTTCACTTCACGTCTGCCGATCCAGAGACTGTTCACGTCACGTCTGCCGATCCAGAGATTGTTCACGTCACTGCTGCCGATCCAGAGACTGTTCCCGTCACTTCTGCCGATCCAGAGACTGTTCACGTCACTTCTGCCGATCCAGAGACTGTTCACGTCACGTCTGCCGATCCAGAGACTGTTCACGTCACGTCTGCCCGTCAGGAGTCTCGTCCCGCCGAGCCTGAATCTGATCCTGATACTGAGCCTGAATCTGTTCCTCTTCTTCTTCCCACGCCTGTGTCTTCGGACAAGATGGCCGACTCCACGCCTGTGTCTTCGGACAAGATGGCCGACTCCACGCCTGTGTCTTCGGACAAGATGGCCGACTCCACGCCTGTGTCTTAGGACAAGATGGCCGACTCCACGCCTGTGTCTTCGGACAAGATGGCCGACTCCACGCCTGTGTCTTCGGACAAGATGGCCGACTCCACGCCTGTGTCTTCGGACAAGATGGCCACCGCCGCTGAACTAGTGTCTCAGGACAAGATGGTCTCCGCCGAGCCAGTGTCCTCAGCAGAGTTACCCTCAGCAGAGATGGCTGCCGACATGCCTTTCCCTGAGCCGGTGTCTGTTCCAGTTCCTGAGCTGGAGCCAGTGTCTGTGTCTGTGTCTGTGTCTGTTCCAGTTCCTGAGCCAGAGCCAGTGTCTGTGTCTGTTCCTGAACCTGAGTCGGTGGTGCCAGTTCCAGTGCCAGTTCCGGTGGTACCAGTTCCAGTGCCAGTTCCGGTGGTGCCAGTTCCAGTTCCTGAGCCGTTGGTGTCTGTTCCAGTTCCTCCGCCGTGGCCGCCCGAGGGGTCTTCACCGCCGTGGCCGCCCGAGGGGTCTTCACCGCCGTGGCCGCCCAAGGGGTCTTCACCGCCGTGGCCGCCCGAGGGACAGTCTCCGCCCTGGCCGCCCGAGGGAAAGTCTCCGCCCAGGCCGCCTGAAGGTTCGTCTCCTCCTTGGCCGCCTGAAGGTTCGTTTCCTCCTTGGCCGCCTGAATGGTCGTCTCCGCCCTGGCCGCCTGAAGGGTTGTCTCCCCCCTGGTCGTCTGCACAGCCTGCTCCGCCCTGGTCGCCTGCACAGCCTGCTCCACCCTGGTCACCTGCACAGCCTGATCCGCCCTGGCCTCCCATCCTGTCGCAGTCTCCAGGCTCTTCCGCTCCACGGGCCTGGCCCTCCAGCCCGCCCCCGGGTCCGCCTCCACTCCACCGCCCTCCTGGATTGTATTGGAGCGTCTGGAAGCCGCTCCTTGTGGGGGGGCTCTGTCACAAATCCGGTCTGTGGCCTTCTGCACGATAGCCACCAGAGGTCGCTTCTCCATCATATTGACTCACACCACATAGCACACTGGACTGCATTTCCCATCATCCATTGCACGGACGACACACACAGCTGATTACACTAATCACGCTCCCAGCTGAGAACTATCTCACAATCACTATCACCCAATCACACACTCTTTATAAGCCTTGGACTTTCTCTCTGTGATCGCCGAGTATTGTATAGCGCATATCATAGTGATAGCTACTCTACGGAGCCCACGCAGTTGTTTTAAGTCTTGCCTTGCCTGTTTTCTCGTGTTTTGATATCTGCCTGTGTTTCCTGGATTAACCCTTTGCCTTGCCCTTCGGACTCTGTTTGCCCCTCGTTTGGATCATTGCTTGTGTACCTGGATTATCTCTCTGCCTTGCCCTGTTGGATATTGTTCACCGATCGTAGACCCATGCTTGCCCTAGGATCTCTCTTGTGTCTTGCCTGTACCATACCTGTTTACCGTTGTCTGACCTTTGCCTGTTTACCATGTTTATAAATAAAAGCTTGCACATGGATCCGCACGCCTCACGTCTTGTTCGCCCCGTTACAGAAACGAGCTGTAATGAGCTGTAGTGAGAATGACTGACATCTATCTCTTTTCATACAGATTACATAAACAGAGAATATTTATTTTAGTTTTGAATTAGATCATTTAAAAGCAGACAATTAAATGATTATAAAGATATATAGCTCATGCCTGGGTGAATAGTATTCGCTGAGTTTTGTTTAAGTTTAGAAACGTGCTCCAAAAAAAAGTTCACTGTGATGGAGAGCCAGAAAGCACGCCCTGTTTATTTTCTTTATTTTACAAAAGCACAATGTTTTGTTTCGCTTGTAAGTGGACACATAAAAAAGCAGACATTTAACAGTTTATTTTTTCATATTTCTTAAGTCTGTATGACCATAAAGGGTGTCTATTTTGCTGCTATGTGAAAAAAAATTAGCAAAACGCGCCGGCGCGTTTGCCGACCCCAGAGGGTTAATAAGAAATTATTCAAGGATTATTTTGCATACAGTAGGTAATCAACCAGAATGCCTTTTACCGCCGCGCCAGCCGGCACGGCAAAACCACTGCGGCAAAAATAAACCAGTCGCATTCCAAGTCATTTACGAAATGACCGCCAGGTGGCGCAAAGGGATATTGCCACATTTTGAAATGTAAGTGGGGTTAATGTCAATTAACAGTAAGGATGAAATACTACAACTATGGTAAACAGAATAGAACAATTTTTTAGAACAGAAAAATAGAATCAAAAGTTAAAAATAGAGACGACAACAATGTTGCCTATATTTCATATTGTAGATGTCTGTGGGCAACAGCCTACAGGCTAACAGGCTGTGTAACATGGCAAAGCTATGTGAATTTAAAAAAATATGAATATTCCATCTCGAATGGTCAGGGAAAAAGACTGCTTCCTGTGCAGTCTGTGCAGACAAATGCAATCACAATTTCCCTCAGTCAGTGAGGGAATTGATATTTGATCAGTTCTGGGCAATGGGAGATGTGACAAGACAGAAGGAGTTCATCATCAACCACACAGTGACTAAAGACAGTAAAAAAAGACAGACAGCTCATACTGAGTCAAAGCAGCAGAACACCACTGAATACCAACTCACCACACAGGGAAAGCAAATTTGAGTATGCAACGATTTCTTTTTGAAAACACTTGGAATCTCAGAGAAATTTGCAAGGTCTGTAGTCATTGGCCAGCCAAATAATCTAGGAATGTATTCCCTGGGGGAGCAGCGCGATAACAAAAAACAAACAAAAACAAATGAATAACAAAAAACTATAACAAACAAAAATAAATTTAGTGCATTGAAGCTGATTTACTATTCTATTGAGGAATGAGACGAATGAAGAGCGTTTCTCGATCGTGTGAGTTGAGTTGAAACATTCTTTTGGGCATTTCTCCGTGAGTAAATTTGTGGTAGAACTTAGCTTTCGATCATTTTAGATGACACAGGTTCAAATCCCAACAAACATGGTCTACTGTAATTTTTATATTATTAATAAACAGTTACCTATTTAAGCATCAAGAACTTAACTAAGAACGTTTCGGGAAACACATATTAATGATAAGGTACAGCTTAAGGTGTAACTTAAGAACGACATAGCGTTAAGAAGGTTTCGGGAAACCCGGCCATGGTTGAGTACCAACTGTAGATGTTACATTTCAAACAAACGCCACTGCCATCCTTTTGTGTACAGAGGAGTATGAGCATCAAAAATAAGTTTCAGCTACTTTTTCTTTCCTAAATTAATCAATGCTTTTGGACGAATCGGTTCATTTAATCAATGGTTCAATTGCTAACTCATAAAGACAGTCACTTGTCGCCACCTTCTGGCTTAATGATGCAAGTTGCGCAGACACAGACAAGCGCAGTGATACAAACAGTGAAAAGTCCTAGTGCTGATACTGGGGAAATATTCGAACACATGCAAAGTAACGTTATACAAAAATATTTTTATACAATAATAATGGCAATACATTTAATAGGGTGCTTGTATTGTTCAGTTGAGCTTATAGTTTTCACTGTCTTTGATCAAACTGATTATTTCTGTAGGTCATTTAAAAGTTCTATCGAAAAACATCTGTTTTGTTTAGCTACTTGCATCTTATCTCGCACTGTATGATCATTAACTGAAGCGTCGTGTTGGGATTCGCGCTCGGCTCACGCTTCTGTGAACATAAATCCCGCTTGCTTTGATCGGTCTCAAACATTTTGCTGAAGCAGCTCAGATGAGAAGGTCAGCTATCGTCGCAATGGGTGAATCATTGCAGCACCAAATTAGAGTTAATATTAGGCAATTATTTCACAACTTTCATTATATAGCCTATACTCAATAAAATTACTGAAGTCCAGACCTCGGGGACCTCAATGGTGGGTACAGCAATGACTGTTTTTTTTTTTTATTCACATGAGATTGGATTAGCTACTATATGATGAACATCAGAGGGGATTTAGAAGTGGGTATACGCCGCATACCTGCGTATACCCTGCACTACACCAGTGCTTGTAATGCTTTACTCCCAACACTGCGTGAGACTGTGGGTTAAATAAGATTAAAAAAAAAAATCATGAAACCAAACTACATTTATTTTCAAACTAAACATTGCAACATACATTTAACATTTATTTTAGGGCTTTTGAATTTGACAGATTAGATTGTTAAATTTATAATTAAAGGCACAATCTACGTTTCGCTACTTGAGGTCGCTTATTCATAATAATAACAAAGTAGTAGCTTGATGCCCCTGACTGAGCATGGAATCGTAGGAGTTTTCAGATGCATCCGAAATCGCATACTTCCCTACTATATAGCAGGGTGAGAAACAGTATGTGAAAAAAGTACGTCCAGTTCACAGCACTAGGTATTTCATATTCAGAATACAAAGAATTCCAGTAATAGACAAGTAAAGTTTTGCACTCTGGATTCCCAGCCATGTAAAGAATGTGGTTTGTCTTGATAGTGACCCAGGGTAACTATTTAAAGTGTGAAAATCCCTATTGTGTGCTTAAGAGTTTCTTATGTAAACTGTGAGAGATATTAACATTTAGTTTATTTAATATATGTAGGGAGGTCCAATGGTCATTAATGGCTCCCAGTGGATTCAGTCTAGAGTTTTTCGGTCAAGACTGTGCGCTACCCATTTTCCCAGGTGCTTGCACCAGAGTGTCTCAAGACCAATCTTGGATCAGCTCTTGGATAAGCACCGATCAGCCTGGTTTTTTCTCATTCCCTTCCACTGAATCTCAGTTCTCACAAAGATGTGTTCTGTGTCCTCGCGTCCTTTCGAGTTCGTTCTTTCAAGACCAGTTTTAACGAGAACACAAGTACATTCTTTGCATTCTTTGAATTGAGAAACAGCCTGTGTATCTGAGTAGTGAGCAGTAGCCGAGAAGTCTCTAGGCCTTATGGTCACGATCAGTTGTAGGGAAGAACATCTCGTCTAAAAACTCTTACTGACCCCAAACCTTTGAACGGTACTGATAATGTTACAAAAGCTTTATATTTCAGATAAATGTTGTTTTTTTTAACTTTCTATTCTTAATAAAAATTGTACACAACTGTTTTCAACATTGATAATAATAAATGTGTTTCTCGGGCATCAAATCATATTATTAGAATGATTTCTGAAGGATCATGTGACACTAATGTAATGATGCTGTAATGATGCTGAAAATTCAGCTTTACCAACACAGAAACAAATTGCATTTTAAAATATATTCAAAAAGAAAACAATTATTTTAAATTGTGAAAATATTTCACAATATTATTGTTTTTGTCGGCAAAAAACTATTGCGAAATAACGGCGTTTCCATTAACCGATGTTATGCGACTAAAACTTCATTTTTTCCTCTCGCGATAAGTAAAATCATTCCAAAAACCATGGTAACGGACATTGGTAGCTTTATGTACTATCCAGCTACTGCACTAGCCATTATTATTAATCGAAGGAGATGTTTTCCAAGCATTAATGGTAAGGAACGACCCTTATTATACTTGTGAGCGGCACATATGAGGTGCTTCTGGGTGTTTCTCCCTCATATCTGCTTCGAGGTCTTGATGGTGGCATTTATTTGAGGTTTAGAATCCATTATTCCTGTAATTATTTTGTCTTATATGAATTTAATAAAGTGATCTGTCTCGTATTCAGTCCAAACATACCGCGTCAACTACGTCAGGTGACCTGTAAATGCGCAAAAACAGTTTCCATTGCAGTTTTGTGAAATATTTCTTTTTCGAGTTGCCTGAAAAACCACCTCATGCGAGCGTAAAAACTTTTTTGCGATAAATGGGAGTTTTTGCGAAATCGACGTGTTTCCATTGGGCGTATTTTCAATTCGCAATTTCAATTATCGCAATTTGAAGGGTAATGGAAACGCATCTACTGTATGTCACGGTGTGGTGCAGGCAGAAGACAACGAAGGAGAATCAAAAGTTCCAGTGTTAACTTTTATTAACAATATAATACATACAGGCACAAGAAGACGGGCAGAAGGTACACAGTACACACACTTAATACGGCGGAGACCAGACAAGGACTGACAGAACTTAAATAAAAAAACAAATAACACTGATTAACTTAGACTGATGACGATGATGACTGGACAGGTGATACAACTGAACTGATAATGACGGTAACCATAGAAACAAAGGAGTGGCGGGAAAACAGAACAAAGGAAGACATTTGACTACTGAAAACAAGACTCAGACAGAACATATATATATATATATATATATATATATATATATATATATATATATATATAAAACATTTAGGTCGATTACAATGAATTATAGACATTTCATTAAAGGGGGGGTGAAATGCTCATTTTCACTCAATCTCCTGTTAATCTTGAGTACCTATAGAGTAATATTGCATCCTTCATATCTCCAAAAAGTATTTTGTTTTATTAAATTTTTAACATAAAGATAGGCTGTACCGAGTCTTTCCGGGAAAAACCGAGCGGCTGGGGGCGGGCCGTGTGGGCGAAGCTAAAGCTGTGCTAACGCGCCAAGCTAGTGACAACACACAGAGACATTTGTTCAACAAACAGTTTTACTCACCGTCCGGTTCCAACGCACGACCGCGAACCTTTATCATTGTGACTGCTCGATCCTTAAGCATTAGACGATCTGCAAATCCGTAGATCTGGGCTTTGTTTATAAAACAATCATCGTCGAAATGCAGGGAACAAAAGTCTTACACAACTCCGTTTATGCTCAGGAAAACAAACTCCATCCACGGGTTCCTTAACGCTGGGTTCTTTGGGAATCTGTGCAGGGTTGTCTTGCCCTGGCAACCAAAAACACACTTCTTTGGTGACATTGACTTCCCAAAAGCCGGGCAGGGCGCTTTGATGGCGAACTGCTTTCACTCTCTTGCTCTGGTCTACGAGTGCGCGCGCGGCCGCGATCTTACCGGAAAAGTGCCCTTAGGACCCATATAAGGAAATTCCGCCCTATCTTACGTAAGACAGAGCCATACTCGAAAAAAACTTTCCGAAACTTGTGACAAACCGGAAGGAGTATTTTTGGAACAAAAATACTCCTTCAAACGTACAACTTAGTTTTTGAAACTTTGTCCATGTTTAGCATGGGAATCCAACTCTTTACCAGTGTAAAAAACTCAGTATGCATGAAATAGCATTTCACCCCCCCTTTAATTATTAACAGTCTATAATATGTCCGAACACTGCAATAATTCATCAATGAAAATTAAAAACAGCTTTATTTCAAAAACATTGTTTGACAAATTAATAAAAGAGGGAAAGTTTACATCGCAGGTGGCTTGGAAGAAGTGGGTAATGGTTAATCCATTTTGCAACACGAACTGGAGGTAAGCAACAGTAATTTGTAGCTAGTTTGAACTACAGAACTTAAAGCACGAACACTGCACGACAAACGACGCACGACAAAGCTGAAAATCGTCCCGACCCGAAAAAGTCGCACGAGTCAGAATTCGGCTCAAAATCGGACGAAAATCGCACAGTGTATGCCCGCCTTAACTGATATGTTGTTTTGATTGCAGAAGTGCAGCTGATATAGGGTTACGTTTACATGACAACGATATGCTTAAAACTAAGTTTTCCCTTTGAGTTTTCTGCTTACAGATGACACCATTGTCAAAACGATCCCCATTCACACGGATCAGTGAAAATTCTGCTGTAGGGCCATTTGATGGCGACGAAACACTATTGAACACGTAATACACGTTCATGACGTCATCGTCTTCAGAGTTTTGCGTTTTTGTTGTTTACACAGAGACCGTTTTCAAAAACTTGCACTTTGAAACCAGTAAATAAATATACAACACTTCTTATTATTTTAAACAAACAATTTTTAATCAACATTTAATTTCAAATTAAAGTCCTGACAAGAAAGTAGCACATTATATTCATTTTTTGCTCTTGCTTGCCTTTAAATGGGGGAAGATTTCCTGATATAATGTCACTTATTGGAAACTGCAGTTATTGCATAAAGTATCTGGTTTGACCGGTTATGTGACAGTAAATTCTTATAATTTTTCAAAAATGTCCCACCCACATCCAAAACAAACGCCAATGAAAATCCTCCGAATAAGCTTTATGGATAAACGTTATGGAGGGTGGGGCCAGAGAACCACTGATAAATGTGGCAGTATTTACTTGACATCTCATTAAACCTGACAGTTGAGGAAACAGCAGTAATACCACAGACCAGAAGATAAGGATGAAGATTAACACAGCTTTGTGTATTGCCGGAACAATACTTCTCAACATAGCAGGTAAAATCTACAACATGAAATAACTTAGATATAAGTTTAATAAAGCGTTTAATTAAATTGTTTAACACTAGAACTACCAAGGCAGTCATTTTGACTGTTTTTAAATTTTACAGTATAATAACTTTGTTAAAATAAAAATCAATGTATGTGTAGGACTCTGACTTTTCCTAAATATGTGTATATTTTATTCTGACACTGCTATTTTATTAAAATCACAAAACACAAAACAGTTCTGACTATTTCTACCTAGAATGGCCATTGCGGTCATTTTGACCACACGCATTATAGATATCATAAGTCCGCTACATTTCCCGCTATTGAGAGCAGGAGCAGCAGCAGATGGAGAGAAGAAGGCAGTACCAAGTAAGGAGGAACTGCAAAAAAATAGAATAAAACTAAGGAGACATGTGCCAAATGTCACAAAGTAGTGTGTGGGAGCTACACACAAAAGACGGTGTTTCTGTGTGGACTGTGCGTAAGCGTCAGTGAATAATGCGGGGTGTTTGCGCCGTTCAAATGAGCCCACTTGGAGGAAAACGTGTTAACCTGATTTTGTTCGTTAATATTTTTTGTTCACTGAAACGAATCGTTCTAAAGCAGTTAGTTTTCTTGTTTAGCTAATATTCATGTTTTTTCTTAGCCTGTTTTTGTGTGTATTGTGCTGCATACGTGTCCATGAAAGTTTTTACAGTGTATTCAAATGTATATAGGTTGTGTTTTTGTTATTGTATATGTTAAGAGTTATTGTATCATATGATTTATTTTTATTGTACAAAGAAAATAAGAAAATATTTATCAATTAGGCTGGAAAATACATTTTCACATTCATTTGAATTAAAAATTTGTGTCCTGATCTTTATTATTACCTATCGTAACATTGTAGATCCATTTATTTTTAGATTTTGTATTGATTATTGAACTTATTTACAAACAGGGCTGTACTAAACGTTGTGAAGCTTTGACGTTTCCTAACTTTTTTGCATGTCTATTCACGTGGTGAGTGCGGTGAAAAAAAAAGAATAATTTAACGCAAAACTTTCCTCACAGAGAGGCAGCACCTGTTGGGGCAATCTTTCTTTTGTGCTTGTTTTGACGTCATAACATGACGACAGGAATTAAAAGCTTCATTGGAAAACTTAAAGAGAAGGTTCAAATGTAGATATGACAGGACGAAAATGACGTTCAGTACGGCCATATGAACGTCAAAGTATGAACGGTCAGAATGACCGCTGTGGTCGTTCTAGTTGTTATGGAATTCCGGTAGTTCTAGTGTTAATAACTGACAAGCAATTGAGTCCCTAAAAACCGTCTCAGGTTACGACTGTAACCTTGGTTCCCTGAGAACAGGGAACGAGACACTGCATCAAAGCGCTAGGGGAACGCCTCAGCGTGACTGATGACTGAAAACACTGTACAAACACGACAATCGTATTAGCCGGCGTCAGCCATGATGTCATGCTCTAGCGAGACCAGGAAGTATAAAAGGACGCCTAGAGAACATGTCATCCACTTCTTCGTCTGAAGGGACTGTATAAGCAGACCGGAGGCATGGCGACGAGACGCAGTGTCTCGTTCCCTGTTCTCAGGGAACCAAGGTTACAGTCGTAACCTGAGACGTTCCCTTTCGAAAGGGAACTCGCACTGCGTCAAAGCGCTAGGGGAACGAGATACCCACGCTGCCATGCTGAGTGGATGCTTTGGCAACTATGGCTATACAAGCAGAAACACATTAACTCAAAGTTAAAGCCCCTTACTGCCTACACGTCAGGCTAACAGTAGCATTCCTCCCCACAGCCACTGCCTGAGCATCAGCTCAAAGGTATGGATACCATAACCCGATTTTTAGAGGGGGGTTCCTTTAAGGGAGTACGGTTCAGAGCCTAAGGGCTCTGACCTGCTACTTTCAGAGGGACTGAAGTCAACCCCCATGCCAGGGAGGCTATCATGCTTAACGCTGAAGCCACAAACATGGTTAGACCAATGGGAGGAGGAGGCCTCAGCAGGATGACTCAGAGAGCAGAGGAAGCCTGTACACTCACGCCCGCATGGTCTTCAGAACTCATTCAAATGTGAATAGTTCGTAGTGCAGAACTCAGACAGAGGAAGGCTAGAAACAACTCTACTAACGAGAGGGCCCCTAGTCTGTACTGCTATTTGCAATGCTGCCTGCATGGAAGCCTCAGCAGGATGACTCTCAAAGGAGAGGAGGCCTTACACATGCTATAAATAGATCCACATGGCCGACAGTATATACGGGGGCCTCAGCAGGATGACTCTCAGAGGAGAGGAGGCCTGACACATATATTGGGCAAGGCTGTTTGCATGGGGGCCTCAGAAGGAAGATTCTCGAAGGAGAGGAGGCCTGACACATGCTAAAAGAAAAACAGATCAAGACAGCCGATGTATATATGAAGGCCTCAGCAGGATGACTCTGAAAGGAGAGGAGGCCTGACACATATATTAGGAGAGCTAGCTCGGCGATGACAAGAGCTCAGGGAGCGAGGGGCCTGAAGCACCTCCTCAAAGAGGGAGGGGCCACTTTACAAGCTTCCACCTGTAATGCTGTTTGCATGAAGGCCTCAGCAGAATGACTCTCGAAATGGAGGAGGCCTGACACATAGAACAAAACAAGCCAACTATATATATGGAGGCCTCAGCAGGATGACTCTCAAAGGAGAGGAGGCCTGGCACATACATTAGGAGAGCTAGCTCGATGGTGACATGAGCTCAGGGAGCGAGGGGCTTGGAGCACCTCCTCAAAGAGGGAGGGGCCACTTCTCAATCTTCCACCTGCAATGCTGTTTGCATGAAGGCCTCAGCAGAATGACTCTCAAAGTAGAAGAGGCCTGACACATACTAAAGTATAGCATATATTAGGAGAGCTAACTCAATCACAACTAGAGCTCATATACTACCATCAGTCCGGAGTCTTCGACGGGTCCAACATGCATAATTTTATTCTTTTTAAGAAGAGCCTGAGGTAGACCGTCAGAATAAATCATCATCATCGGTCCGGCTCAAGACCTGATGTTATGGTGGTCTCTTAGAAGGGGGAAGGAGAAAAAGGAGGGTGTGTACAGGGAGGGAGGCAATTATCTTCCTCTACCAGAACGCTGGTTCCGTCTGGCCTGATTGTTCACCTCCCTGACATCCTGCCTCTTCCTCCTGGACTGGCAACTGAGTCCCGCTGGCCCTGTCTACGTTACTCAGAACGAGACGGGCCAGGACCCCCAGGCTGTTTGGATCGGTATACAAGATCTATATGCCGCTGAGCGCGCCTTCGCCTCCCTGAACCTCCTGACCACCGCCTCAACGGAGGTCCCGAAGAGCTCGGAAGGTGAAACTGGGGCATCGAGGAGAAAGGCTTTTTCTTTCTCCCCGATGTCCGCCAAGTTCACCCACAGGTGCCTCTCCGTGGCCACCATCGATCGTCCGATCGCAGTAGCCGTCTGTTTGGTGGCACGGAGAGCCAGGTCTGTGGAGCGGCGCAACTCAGCTACCGCACCAGGGGATAAACCCTGGCCCTGATCCAGATCCCTCAGCAGGTCAGCCTGGTACGCCTGCAGCACTGCCATCTTGTGCAGCGCAGCACCAGCCTGACCTGCCGCTGCGTATGCCCTACCATTCAGACGAGATGTAGTCTGAAGAGGTCTGGATGGCAGGGTTGTAGCTCTTAATGTCGATGCCTTCCCCTGCGAGAGATAGTTCGCGAACGTCTCTTCGATGGGAGGCATCGACACATACCCGTGTTCCTGCATTCCCTCAACATTTGAATAGCTGGTCTTCTGAAAGCGGTGAATGCAAGAGGAATACGGGTTCTTCCATGCCTTCACAACCTCTTTGTGTAGGTCGGGAAGGAATGGAAGGCTCTCCAGAGTTGGTGGGGTGTGGCCAGAGAGAAAGCGTTCGTCAAGCCTTCCATGAACAGCTTCCTCTCTGACGCGCCGCCATGGCAACTCGAGCCTGGGGACAAACGCTCACAATCTGCACATTCTGCCCCCTCAAGAGCAGAGCGCGCGTGCTCTTCACCCAAACAGCGAACACAAAGGTTGTGAATGTCACCAGGTGTGTGAAATCTCTCACACGGGTTGGCACACTTCCTAAAGTGCTTATCTGTATTTGCCATACTCACTGTGTCAGTAAACCAGTCCCTGAAGACGAAAAAAGATGATGACATGTTCTTTTGTCCTTTTATACTTCCTGGTCGCGCTAGAGCATGACGTCATGGCTGATGCCGGCCAATACGATTGTCATGTTTGTACAGTGTTTTCAGTCATCAGTCACGCTGAGGCGTTCCCCTAGCGCTTTGACGCAGTGCGAGTTCTCTTTCAAAAGGTAACTTTGTGAACACATGCACAACAGACTTGACTGAATTGATGTTTCTCATGATAAATCTAAAACCTTTGGATCTAAAGACTTGTGGTTAAATGCTTGTAATTGCGTTTGTAGTTATCTTTTAGAAGCTAAAATATAGTTTTGATTTGTTTAATATTATAATTTTGGTCTCTTTATAAATAAAATAGTGATAATAACAATAAAAATGAATAGTGTCCAAACGTTTGACTGTATATTATATTACTGTTTTACAATTGTAAGTATACTGCATTTTATAATAATTGAAATATTTTTTATATTTCAATAATAAATATTGTATTTAAAATTACAACTAATTACTAAAAACTAAAATTAGCTAACAGTTTATAGCTATATACTTTTATAATAGATTGATTTAAATTGCTATATGTCTAAAATCAAGTCACATTTAAAAAAAAGTTTTTAAAGCATATTTATTTTAGGGTGACCATATTTTAGTTTTCAGAAAAGAGGACGGGGGCGTGGTTAAGGGGTGGGGGCGTGTTTGGGGATGAATGGTTCAAAAATACTTTAATATGCATTCATAACCTTGCAACTATGTTATTGTACTTATATACAATACATAAATTAATACATCATTTCCATTCAACGTTTGGCCCGCAACAATAGAATAATATATATATAAAAAAAATAGTTTAGCTTCTAACACCTTTTACATGACACTATTTCTTTTCATGGCCATTGGTTAAAATAAAATAAAAAATCTACTACACTATTTCAGTAAAAAACTATTTCAATCCTCCTGATGTTCTCTTGTAGCCTATAGGCTACTTTCCTTATGTGGGCTTCTAGGTCGCTTAGCACCTTTATTTGACACTGACACATACGTGCCAGCTTTGCAGTTCATGCATTCTGCTTTACACGGATCCCGACCCAAACAAAAACACAGGAATTTTCTCTGTAAATCATCTATATATTTTCATTTGGGCTTTTTTTTACGCTGTGAGCTACTTGCATCTTATCTCACACTTGACCGTAAACTGAAGCGTCGAATCACGCTGCTAAAATTCTGTCAACATAAAGTCCGCCTACTTTGATTTGATTGGTCACTTCAAATATTCTGACATTGATGAGCAGTGACAGACCAATGAGGCTGAGATGAACACACACACACACACACACACACACACAGGCCTTTGTTTTCTGACGTACTCTCTGCTTGGAGCCGCTGCGGATTGAGGAACACGACAGGGCGAAGCCGAAGCTGGTTTCATGTTTTGTGTGCAAAGGCAAGTGCCAGTCAATTTAAAGTACACGATTAATGGTCCCATGAAAAACACTGAAAAACAGACATTTTCATGAATCTAAAATAATTTAACTAAATTAAAACTAAGTAAATACCATTATTCAGGTGAAGGTTTTATCTTGTTTTCATACCAATGGTGCATGCAGGCACTGATGTTTAATGTTAGAGTTTAACAGTAACACTTTATCAGCTCTGTACAAATGACTGTCTACTTTGTCTTTGTCTACCCTCACAGGTTCCCTCTGCCAGTTAGATGGTAAGTTGTCATAATGACCATAAAACTCTTGTTCCACGCAGAATGTGTCTTCTATGTCTGTGAGGCATTTTAAGGAATTCTCATATTACTTTTTCTCTCATTAGTATGTGGTCAAGCCCCCCTAAACAATAAGATTGTTGGAGGGGGGGATGCAAAGGAAGGGTCTTGGCCGTGGCAAGTCAGCATTCATGAAACACTCTTTGAAAGCCATTTCTGTGGTGGGAGTCTAATCAATAAAGACTGGGTTTTATCTGCAGCTCACTGCTTCCAGGAGTATGTTGGCATCTTAAATTAAGCTTAAAGGGATAGTTCACCCAAAATATGAAAATTATCCCATGATTTACTCTCCCTCAAGTCATCCTAGGTGTATATGACATTCTTCTTTCAGACGAATACAATTGGAGTTACCGTATTTTCCGGACTATAAGTCGCACTTTTTTTCATAGTTTGGCTGGTCCTGCGACTTATATTCAGGTGCGACTTGTATATCAAAATTAATTCAGACTGAGATGAACCAAGAGAAAACATTACCGTCTACAGGGGGGTTGGGGGGGTATACTGGGCCCTATCATACACCCGGCGCAATGCAGCACCATGTGCGACGCAAGTGTTTTTTGCTAGGCCATTCACTGCCATTATAAAGCTTGGAAGAGCCAGGACATTTTTTAATATAACTCCAATTGTATTCATCTGAAAGAAGAATGTAATTTTCATTTTTGTGTGAACTATCACACTAAGATACAATTGTAAATTGATAATTGTGGGATTAAAGTAGACTTTCTCTATTTACAGCTACGGTGCATCTGACATTATGATGTACTTCGGGCGTCAGAGCCAATCGGGCTCAAACTCTAATGAGACATACAGGACAGCGAGTCGAGTTATCAAGCATCCTGACTATAACAATCCCAAGTTTTCTAACGACATAGCACTGGTCCAGCTCTCCTCTTCTGTGAATTTCACTGATTACATTAAGCCAGTCTGTCTGGCGGCTGCTGGTAGTGTATTTGCTGGAGGTGCAGAGAGCTGGGTGACTGGATGGGGAACGCTACAGGCTGGAGGTGAGTGAATATTTGTTTGTCAATTAACTGAACAAAAAGAATACTGTAACCCTTTTTACCTAGCAATTTACCTAGAAATGTTTTTTAAAAGCTGTCAAAATATATCCTCTGATCTGTGTCAAAGGCCAGGCTTCTGACATTCTGCAGGAGATTATGTTACCAGTTGTCAACAACAGTGCCTGTAATAAAGCTTATGGAGGGGGCATCACAAGCGAAATGATTTGTGCTGGATTTTTAAATGTGGCAGGGAAAAGTTCATGTCAGGTAAGACATCAGTCATTCATTTTAATCTAAAGCAATTTACAAAACTACTGTCCAGTTTTCGGTCACCTGCACACTTAACACTGCCAACCTAGTTGCTCAGTTAAACTCTTAAAAGTCTTTACTCCACTGATCATGAATTCATACACTACAACTGCTTACTACACCTGATCTGCAGAGAAAAGCATGGAGCTGCAGTCCCAGACTATTATAAGGGATAGTTCACCCAAAACCTTCTAGAACCTTCTGAAACAGTTTGCAGCTCGAGTCAGCACAGATCTACAAGTTACTCAATCAAAACTCACATCCTGTCTATGTTCAATCATATGTGCAGATGTATGCATATCTACCTATGCAGCAGCATGCATTTATTGGCTTGTATTTCCTATTTCTCTTATCACCCTGTGCAACTGTGAAGGGTAAAAAAAGTTTCTTTACAAATGTATAGCAATAGTCTTCCTTCCAGCTGTTGCACAACTTTGCTCCAAAATACAAATCTAGAGCGGTTGGGAAAAGCTGCGCAAGTGTATAGCTTTAATTGGCATTGGCTGTACAGCCTGTAAATTATCTGGTAAAACATTTATTTCATGTATGTTAGATGTGCAGCAGCAGCATGTCTTACATGTTCACAGGAATGTGTGTGAATGTATTGGCAGTAGCAAATCACGGTATTCAGTAGCAGCAGTGTAGCCGATCTATTCCGCAAGACCAAATACATTAACATTGCCATATCCATTATATGCTAAGATCTATTATCATGCCAATCTCTCTGAGACAGAAATACCTAGTTCTGGCATGAAACTCTAGATAGTGCAGGCTGATAGGTCCATAACTCAATTTGGTTGCGATCACATTGTTATCTACATAGCACAGCTGATTGTTTGCTGTTGCGGTATTATTATGGTAGTATTTGATTTACTGTTAGCTGTCTTCAGTGCGCTTTCAGAAACCCTCCACCCTCCCCAGCTCCACCTGTATAGTTCTGCTACAGGGTTATTTCATGTATGTTACATGTGCAGCAGCAGCATGTCGTGAATGTATTGGCAGTAATAAGTCTCGGTACAGATCTATTCCGCCAATACCAAATACATTAACATTGCCATATCCATTACAATGCCAATCTCTCCAAGAATTGTAATGACAGAAATAACTAAATTAAACCAAACGTGTTCAAAAAACTTACTTTTGAACATCCGTCATCATGGTAAGAACTACCCAAAATGACAGAAACCATCTTTGGGGAAATATTGCATTTTTTTTGTTTGGCTCACGTCCCATTCGTTTACATGGAGAGGACAGGGACCTATACTGCAGCCAGCAACCAGGGGGCGATCAAAATGTTTTGGCTTCACTTTTCAGGATGTGTGCGGCACACTTGGTTTTACTCAAAGTCTAACATTTTGGGCTGAAAAAATCTTTGGTGGACACACGGCTGGCATACTTCTACCTTTCGGCTGCACTGTTGCATACTTGTGTCTGTAAGAGTTGTTCACTGTATATTGTCAGAAATATAAATTCTGAATGTTTGTGAATACAGGGAGACTCTGGAGGTCCTTTGGTAAGTAGGAACAGCTCCCGGTGGATTCAGTCCGGCATTGTGAGTTTTGGTGCAACACGATGTGATGACCCCAGATATCCCAGTGTGTTTGCCAGAGTTTCTCAGTTCCAGAACTGGATCACATCTTACATGGGCAGCAACCCTCCTGGATTTGTTGCGTTCAACTCCAGTGGATTCAGTTCACTCAACCTCCTTTTATTTACCATTTCTCTCACATTCTCCATCATTCCTCTCACCTTCTCCCAGTATCTCTCTTCCTAAAGATAGTTTGAACAGTAATTCTAAGGGTTCTTTGATGAAGAGGATCAAAGGGTTCTTTGTGCTGTTCATGCTCTCACACAGAGATACAAAGAGCAGTTATACTGTTATTTTTGGTCATTTATTTTTTATCTTTTCGATAATGTACTATTCTTGAAAAGCTATCCTATTGACATTATAAGGGCATAAATTAATGAAGTTCAGCATGCTTGTGTCCTCTGAGATTCAGGATGTTTGCATAACTACTTGAGATCAACTGATCTTGTTTGTTTTATAACAATACTCGTTATTTGTATGTTTATATGTCTGATAACTGAAATAGGGTCTGAAGCTCTGCAATGTGATCAGGGATACTGGCTGTTGAAAATGTAATCAATCACCATGTTGTAATCACACTGTCTTAACAGAATAAATACAAAAGAAGGAACTGACATGGGGAAGATTCTCTCTCTCTTCAAAATCTTTTGTAACATAATAAAAAAACTTTCTATCACTTTTAATCAATTTACATCCTTGCTGAATGAACTTATTAATGTCCTCAAACAATATATTGCTGTCTCCATACTTTACTGTACACAAAAATATTAAGCAGCACAACTGTTCAACATAATAAAAAATGTTTCTTGAGCATTAAATCAGCAATTTTGAATTCGAAAGGATCATGTGACACTGAAGACTGAGTAATGATGCTGAAAATTCAGCTTTGATAACAGGGATAAATTACATTTTACAATATATTAATAGAAACCAGCAATTTTAAATTATAATAATATATCACAAAATTGCTGTTTTTTTTTTCTTTTTTTTCTTGCATTTTTAATCATGTATGTATGTATATATATTATGGCAAGCTCCTCGAGCACTCGTCAGTGTTGTCATGGAAATGGAGTGGATCCAATTTCCAGGAGGCGTAGTCAGGGAATGAGAGCCACCTGAGAGCCATCAGGAGAAGAGGATTTAAGCACAACAGAAAGGAGAGAAATGAGAGGTATGGATCTGAATCAAGCACATCCCTCAAAAAATTAGATAACATTCAGTTTTAGGCTTTGAGATTATGTACAGGGGCATTTAAAACAATTCCAACGGCAGCACTGCAGGTGGAAATGGGAGAAATGCCACTCGCGTTGAGACGAATACAGCTATCTCTGAATTATTGGGTTCATTTACAGGGCCATAATGAAGATCACCCAGCACAAATCACTTTAAAACATTGTTGGGAAAAGGAGAAGAGAGAGACAAAAAGCTTTGGGTGGACAGTTAGACAAAAAGCAACAGAGTAAAAAAGAACTGAATTAAAATTCAGTCCAACAGTACCATTGCCATCAGAACCACCTTGGGTACTACCTGAAGTGAAAGTAGATCTTACATTATTAGGAAAGAAGAACAAATATAGGGGGTTTATTTTGAATTCACATACTATACAGGGATATATTAATAGTTACTACAGTTATATCCAGATTTACACAGATGCATCAAAGAGTTTAGTTGATAGGATAGGAGTAGGGTTGGGTATTGGTTGGGTTTTATCCGATACCAGTACCTACTCGGTATTTTTCAAACGGTTCCTGTGCTTAAACGGTTCTTGAAACGGTACTTAAGAAAACTAAACCACACACAATTTATCAAAAAAATAATACCTATGTGTGTGTGTGTGTGTGTGTGTGTGTGTGTGTGAGATTTTCTGAAAAAGATTTTCTGATTTCTGATTAAATGAAAAATTGTACCGTTTAAAAGGCTACTGATTTAGCCAAAAACACTTGAGTTAAGATCAAAATTTTGTTTTCTCATATTATGACTTTTACAAAACAGAGAAATATCTGACACTGAGCAGAAATATTTAACACACACAGTATAGCCTCATATACTTGATATTGATATACTTCATACTTGATATGCAAGATTTGCAGTTGGCATTAAAATACTAGACTAACCCGAAGAGGAACACTGGCAGCTGAACTTGAACTTTACTCAAGCGTGTCAGAGGTTTTGGATTCTAATCCGCATTCGTAGTTTTTTTTTTTAGTTTTTTTTTAACCGATTATGCTCATCAGTGGTTGTAGGCTATATCAAGCAGGGACACTTTGTGTCCATTATATTTTGTGAGACTTATATATTTTATATTTATATTTTTCAAACTTCATTCACGCACATATGAAACCCTTGCATACATATAGCCTACTAAGTAGTCACACATACATGTATACTGCTGAATGCTCAAACTAATACATATGAAATACACAACGTCACATCTAAAGTCGCTCACGCACACACACGCAAACTCTACACACACGAGACGCGCGGAACTCTCCGCGCACATACTCATCTGAGACGCGAGCACACACACACACACAAACTCTCCGCGCACATACTCATCTGAGACGCGAGCACACACACACAAACTCTCCGCGCACATAATCATAGACGGCGCCTCATAAATAGATCGATCTCCGCAACGAATTGAAGCCTATTTTTTACAGTCTATGATTGAAGCGCGCGTCCGAGTGCAGTGCGGTGTGCGCGAGCCACAAGAGAAAACACTGTATCCGCGCCACTGATCGCAGCGGCAACGAGCACTTTGATCACTTGATTTTAAAAAAACACATTTCAGCGCTAGATCTCTTATTTAACAAACGAATTAAATGAACGCTCTGCTGGTTAACTGGAAATTATTATTGGATTATTCGTGCCGCGAGATGTTTTATAGGGGGCGGTAAAAAACGTCAGGCACCGAAATCAGGCACCGAAAGTTTCGTTCTTATTCGGTCTCGTTACTACCGTTTACGTCGGAACCGTTTCGGTACCCAACCCTAGATAGGAGTAGATTTTATTGTTCCAGAGTTTCATATTACAATAGTGAAGAGGATTAGCGATAATGTATCCGTATACACAGGAGAAATGCTAGCAATTCTGTTAGCAGTACAGTGGATAGAGGAAATAAGACCATTGAGAGTTATTATTTGTTCAGAATCAACTTCATCATTAATCAGTTTACAGAGCAGTCACTCAGACAGCAGAGCAGATATTTTGATAGAAATACAACAAACATTATATAGAATTCAAATGATGGGCATTGCAGTTATATTTTTGTGGGTGCCAGCACATATTGGAATCAAAGGAAATTAAATGGCAAATAAGGCTGCAAAGGAGGCCACAAAAAGAGAACACATCGATGTGGCAGTTAACATCAGTAAGATGGAAATAAAGAGAATTATTAAACAGAGGTTGAAGAAAAGGTGGCAAAAGCAGTGGGAGGAAAAGAGAGGAAAGGAATGGTGGTTTTACAAAATTCAGAGGAGAGTGGGAGAAATGAGATGTGCAGGAAGGAAAAGGAGAGAAGAGACAATTATATCTAGACTTAGATTTGGGCACACAGGATTAAAAAGCACTTTATTTAAAATAGGTAAATGTCATATGGAGAGATTATGGTCCATTTTATTTCATGTTGTGTTTTCGTGTGTGTATTTGGCCCTTTTTCTTACTTTGATTTGGTGTTCTTTTGTGATTTATTTTACTATGCACGCTTTATTTTGGTGATTGTTTGACCATGATTTGGAATGTGGGGTAACGCCCCCATATTCTCCTAGGTGCCCGGACCACAGCTGATTAGCAGATGGACAGCTGTTGGTAATTGCCACGCCAAATCACAGACTGTTCAAAAAGCGAAGGAACTGCAACAGTGTGTGTCTGCTGCCACGTGAACTCTGCTTGTTGCAGCTCTGTTCCCCATTTTTTACTGCTGGATGGTAGTCGCGATTGTCTTATTTTGTTGCTATGATCGTTGCATGGATCATTGTCTGCTTGTGTTGAAGCCCGAAGTTTGCTGATGTGCCGGTCCTGCTATCAATCCGGTGGCTGCTGTGTGTCTTCGTCTTCCCCTCTGCTGCGCTAAGATTGCTGCCATCCTCTGCTGTGCTGTCCGGAGCCCTGCCTCGTCCGTCTTGGGCCTGTGGTTTTGTGGAGCGCTGTTCAACAGGACTGGGAGCCAGATTCGTCTGCTCCCAGTTTATTGGTGAGTGATGCCCTGTGTTAAGTTATGCTGCCTTGCCTCGTCCGAAGTTAAGATCCATGTCTCCCCTAAATTGGAGAGTTCCAGTCTGTCTGCCGTAGTCATACCATTTTTTTTTATATATATATATATATATATATATATATATATATATATATATATATATATATATATATATATATATATATATATATATATATATATATATATATATATATATATATATATATATATATATATAATATAAGCCTATGCATATTCACGAATTGCAGTGATTTAATTGGGTGTTGCACGATTGATAGCTCTTCTACTGTGGTGTTGTGCTGGTGTGTGAGTGATTGACAGGTGGCCTGCTGTGTAGACACCACTGCCTGGCGTGAGACGGACTTGTGTTAGAGGAACCGCTTATGGACTGTGGGCACCTAGCTACAGACTTCCAGTGGATTTTTGAATGTGTTTGTCCGATGTTCAGCTTTTAAACTTGAGTGAGAGTGCGTGTGTGCATGGCGCACCCCTTTTTACTATTGTAATTAGAGATTATAATAAATATATTTTTATATTGAAATTGTTTTGGTAAATCTGTTGTGTTGCTCCCACCAAACTAAAGGAACTTGCAAGTAAAAGATAAGGTTATTTTATTTAGAGTACCAGCTCTCCAATTGGGTGGCGTAGTCGAGCTACATTGCTTGTATCACATAAACATAACACCAGAAGATGTGAGTGAGGGCAACAAGAGACAATAGAACACGTCATGGTACACTGTAAGAAATATGAGGGGAAAAGGAGGGAAACGATCCAGAACCTTGGAATGAAAAAAATTGATTTAATAGAAATTATTAGATAGAACTCAAGAGTGCTATGGAATCGTTTTTCATTATCTTAGAATAATCAATATGATTGAGAGGATTTGAGTCTTAATTTTTGTTTTGTTGATTCATGTTTTGTTTGGAATAATTAGTAGTTATTCAGATCCACACTCCATACCAGGGGCCTGTACCATGAAGGTAGCTGAACAAACTCGGGGTTACAGGATTAGTTTTGAGTTGACAAAACCAAACCGATGCAATCAGGCTTTATTGGTACCATGATGCAGCTCATCAACTTTCTGTCAACTCAGGCTTTGATCCTTAAGCTATGATTACTCCACGCGCACGTGCACCTAAAAGAGTGACGTCGACACTGAACAACCAATCGCGGGTAGAGCGAGAGCGATATATATTTTTATCGCGGAGGAGCAAGAGATAATCATTCATAATTACGATGAATTTAAATATGTATTTCAAGCTCGAAACAATACGGTCTTTGCTGTCAAAGCAAGAGAAGACTGTTGGAGAAAGATTGCTAATTGTTAATGTGTAAGTTAAACAAATATGTTCTATATTTATGTAAAATTATGTATGTGTAGCCTATGTGTAATATAGCCTATTTTTATAATATATAAAAAATGTGCATGTATGTACTAAGATTAATATTCATTGATTTTTAGATGCAACCCCAACTCCAAATGTTCTTGACAGCAGATAAAGACAAAATATAAAAATATAATTCAAAGTGGTGAGTATTTACCACAACCTTTTATTACTTTTGTGAACATTTTATCACAAACCCTTGTTTGCAGCAAACAGAAATAAAGAGTTAAATCCAGAAAACCAGAATACACTGGCGGAGGAGTTGGCTCTGAGTAGGCAATACGGGACGGCCGATTATGGATGGGATTACAGGTGCTGTACAATCTGACCCTGGTGCTGGCTCCTCTAAGCACGTAACACTGGGTACGTGTGCAATACATTACTACTTTTTTAAAGTTTTAAATATGGCTGACAGTATTTCTGCAGTAGAGGGAAATACAGTGTCTCTGTTGAAGCCAACACACACACACACACACACACACACACACACACACACACACACACAGTCTCCCACACAGAGGTCAGTATGCAGCAGACAGAACACCAAACATAACCTGCTTTACAACAGTTATGCTTTACATTGGCCTATTTTTATTTATTAGGATGGAGGAAATGAAGACACTCTGTATGTGTGTTCTGAGACAGTTGCTGATGTGAATGCACTGGGCTTTTTATTATGGCAAACATTTGAATGTGTGGCATAAAAAAGGGACTGGCCCTTACACATCTCTTTTATTGTAGGATTTTTCACAACCTGCCCCAGAAACTGAGGCCTCTACCTCAATGGCCTTCAGAAGAAATGTGAACAAGGTAATGCTTTAAACCCTTGACATAAATTGGTCAGTCCTGTGTTTGTAGGGAGTCAAGGAACTTTTTGTGATTTGATGAGCCTCCAGAAAACTTGTAATGATCATGTTTGTGGTGGAATTATGTTTCAGGTGGAAACAGACTCAGTCAGGGCCCCTGTACAAAAGGAGTCTCGAACTAGACTGCACACTAAAGGAGACTTGAACTAGACTGCACACTAAAGGAGACTTGAACTAGACTGTTCACTAAAGGAGCTGGACTGTGAGCTGAGGAGGCTCCAAAAAAAAAAAAAAAAAAATGGAGATCAAACAGCTGGATAAAACTGATCTCAGTATGTGAACTTATTTAACCAAGTAACACTTTAGTATGAATATTTATTAATGCAACTTTCTCTTGCTCTTTCTCCCTCTCATCCCACAAAACCAATAAAACAGTTTGAGACCTATC